>JAPYZC010001764.1:0-28191 GCA_030522665.1 Ichneumoninae sp. A BG-2022a | reverse complement strand
ACGGGGCAAAACGGGGTTTTTGGGCAAAACTAAATTTTCCAATAATTTTTGGATCGGACAAGGTGGCAAAACTGGGCAGAAAAGCCTGATGTATCCGATCGGGCGAATTCGGGCATCCAAAAATTATTGGAAAATGACGTTTTGCCCCGTTGCCCCATTTTGCCCCGCTCTACCCTATTTTATCGTAAATTTGGGCTCTCCTTCCTTTTTACCTTTCCAGTTCTGCTCCGGCTTTTCTCAAATCGATTTATTATTTTATGACAGATTTTTTATTTTCATAAAATTGGCAAAATATGAATCTCAGTTGTGTTCAGCTTGGGCGGCCTCGCACCCAGACAAATAATTTATTCGACGGCCACCGTTTATTTGTTTTAAGTAAAATATTTACATGATATAAATAAATATCTATTTAAATTAAATAAACATTTTACTTAAACCATACAAATGGTGGCCGTCAAATAAATTATTTTTCTGCGCCGATGGATTTTTGACTCGCTTCGCTACCTTAAATATATACATATATATTTTTTTTTTATTCGCACGAAAACGAGCGAGAGAAATTCGATTGCAGGCTCCGCGCCAAAAGTCCTTCTCAGAATCTATCTGATCTATTTACCGTGCGACAGTAACCGCCGGTTACTCAGTCTAATGAACGTCGGGGGTAAAACTGAGAGAGCGTAAAAAATTATCGCGAGGGGACGAAGGAGTTTTCTCAGCGACGTCGCTCCGTCGTCCGGCCACGGCTAATGGAATTACCGTGAGCATATTGCATTATGCAGATGCAACGGTGGGCACCGCCATGCGTCTTGAGGAAGAGTGAAAGACACCCGATATAACGAGCGAGAGTCGGGAAAAGCCGCGTTGCGGATGTATTGCTATTCTATATAGGGAATAAGCCCCAGCTGGCAGCCTCGCTCTCTAATAAGTCAACGCAGACATTATTAATCCACTTAAGACGCCACGTGTTGCGAGCGAATGCTACCATCATTAGCATACTCGACTTTCTTCGCGGTTCAGATTTTTTTTTGTTTTTTTTTTTTAATTATTATTTAATTTTTTTTATGCAACAAAATAAGAGGCCCAAATGCATTCGCCCTCAGGTGGTTTGACGAAGCGGAGCGTTTCGATATTATGCATCGAGCATCGCGAGTCGTCGATTCGGACGAGCGAACGAAATTCCAAGTAATTGCACTTCGACGAATTTAGATATCTTTAATGTTAAATTATCGGAAGATAATCCGTAGGTCGATGAAACTGTGCTGTGTGTTAAAGTTCACCTTAGGCTCTTGTCGATAATTTTCGAAATTCCTTATCGGTTGTTTTGGACATTTTTATAACATTGGCAAAACATTCGTTTCAGGCAATAAACCTGGAAGAATTTTAATTATAATAACAACCAAGCCCTCGAAACACGACAGTCTAAATATTGAACATCTTTTCAAAGTGACAATAACGGTTGGAAAGTGAAACTAAAAAATTTTAACATTCAGGATTTCACACGAATTTGGTAATGTTTCGATGGACTGTTTAATACACTCGGGATTGTGCATCAAGCATCGCGACTCGTCAATTGGGACGGGATAAAGAAATTCTAAGTAATTTCACGGCGATGAGTAGATTTTAAAAAATTATTAACGCAAAAACAGTGATAGTGATAATTAATGATGATCGAGGGAACTTAGATATATCTAATGTTATATCTTCGAAAGATAATCCATTTATCGATGAAACTGTAGTGATGTGTTAAGTGAAATATTTTTAAGATGACAAAACATTCATTTTGGAGCAAGAAGAAAAACCGTAGCTCAAAAATGTTTGCGTTATGTTATAACCGTGATACGAAACAAATTGCCGCGTATTATGTAAAGCTCGACAAAGCCGGAAAGACAAACGATGCTGCCAGTCGAGCGATCGCTCCTCGGGCGTTCGGTCACTCACGAGGAAGAAGGACGCTATGCATAATGCATCGGTTCGCGACTGCCCGAATGCTTGTGGATGTACGACGCTCTCGCGCGCGTAAAATGTGTGCGCGCGCTGTACAGAAACGATCGTCATCCAAAGGGCTCGCCGGTTGGGTGATACGCGAATTAAAAAAATCGAATTTACGAAAAGTAATTTTAACATAACACTCGAAACAGGCGATCACAAAAGTTCCTTTACCTTTGGCACACTACCAGACAAATGGCAATTTTCTTTGCCGATAATGTAGATATACTTATGCATAATTTAGCTTGAATATTTTTTATTCAAGATATTGAATGCTTTTTTCGAAATTTTTATGACTTTGGTAAAATATTGATTTTGGCCTATAAAGCGGGAAAAATGTTTTATAAAAATAATAATCGACCTCCCGAAGCATGGAATTCCAAAAATTTAACATCACTTCAAAGTGACAATAATAGATCAGCTTGAAAATAAAACAAAAAAATTGACATGTGTAAATTTGGCAATACTTTGAATTTGGATTTGGCAATACTTCGATGTTTGGGCTGTTCAATAGGGGCAATACCCCCGAATAGTAGACCTCTTGTACTGAACTGTATCAAAGTGTCAAATCGACAATATGGAAAAGTGAATTAGCTCGAGATCGTTCAAAATCCCTTCATCTTTGACAAACTACCGGAAGGATTATCATTTTTTTCCCAATAATGTAGATATAATTCATATATCCAGATCATTTTGCTTCAACAATTTTGAACCCGTATCTTATAAAAGTACTTTCATAAAAGATTTTTCCGAATTTTTTACAACATTCGCAAAATATTAATCTCAGCCAATAAACCGGGAAGAATTTTAAGTAAAATAATAGCCAACATTGAACATTTTTCAAAAAAAAATCAAGAAATCAAAAAAAATTTTACATTCAGGATTTTACGCGAAGTTGGTAACATTTCGATGGGCTCTTCAATACAAGCGATGCTCCCGTAGAGCATACTTATCAAAATCCCTTTATCTTTGACAAACTACCGGAAGAATTATAATTTTTTCCCAATAATGTAGATATAACACATATATCCAGATCATTTTGCTTCAACAATTTTGAACCCGTGTCTCATAAAAGTACTTTCATACAAGGTTTTATCGAAATTTTTACAACATTCGCAAAATATTAATTTCAGCCAATAAGCCGGGAAGAATTTTAAATAAAATAATAGCCTAGATTGAACATTTTTCAAAAAAAAATTCAAGAAATCAAAAAAATTTTACATTCAGGATATTACGCGAATTTGGTAACATTTCGATGGGCTCTTCAATACAAGCGATGCTCCCGTAGAGCATCTACCCCAAATGGTTAAATCGGCGATATGGGAAAGTGAATTAGCGCGAAATCGTTAAAGAGACTATGTTAGTTGTGTACAGTGTGGGACCTCGGGGCCACGTGTAATCGGTTGCTCAAGAGACGCGTCCAGTGTAAAGTTTCGCGTTCTCTTCGCAATTCGAAACATCGTGTGCGGCAGCCCCGTCGTCGGTTTGAAGTGATATAGCGTACCGTAATTGTGGTATTCGGGTCATCGGGCTGCCATGGCCAATTTTATTTTAATAATAATTCGTACAGCTTGTATTCTCGCGCGGGGCTTCAGTCGGTTACGTCAATTGGATACTAATGAGGCCGTGAAATAACATACATATATGTATCTGTATACATATACATATGTGTATATATATATAGTACATATTCGCTGACGCCGCATACGCTCTTCTTGTCTGCATGTCGAGAAGTAATAATGAGGATTCGATTGACTCACCGGAACATAGACGAACCGTTTCGGATCACTCGGCTGAAAGACGGACACCTGCAATGAGAAATAAACGTTTATTCCATTTAGTTGTCTCCGCCGAAGCACACCCTTTCCTGTTGTTAACATTTTTTTTTTTTTTTTTTTAATGCGTCGATTACCGATCGAGGATAAAGAACTCGTTCCACTTGTGAATCGTCAAGCGCGCCTTGTTGAGTCGCGGCATATCCGGATATGCCTCGGCATGCGAATTGCACACGTGTTCTACACGTTACAAAGCCGGACGACTTTGCTCGCGAGTGTTGCCAAATGGATTTAATGTTTTTGCCGTTTTGTATTTGAAGACAGACATCCAGAGCGCGAAAGAGCTCGCTGCACGACTGGGTTGTCAATGAAGAAATCATTACTTGGAAATAAACACGGCTGGGATCGTCATTTAAATTTAGTTTCCGCAATCGCATTGCGCAAACGCAGTTGAGCCTGGGATGAGAGAATTGCAATTTTCGACTGGTTCCTAATCGTTTTGTCGTTCACGCACCCAAAAAAACAATTTATTTGATGGGCGACCAAAAGTAAACATTGATTTAGAATAAATCAATATTTCATTGAAATAAATATTTATTTAGAATAAATAGATATTTCATTGAAATAAATATTTATTTGGATTAAATAAATATCTATTTAAACCAAATAATTTATTTTTCTGTGTGCATGACCGTGCAAAAAAATGCGATATATCGCGGTCG
Source organism: Ichneumoninae sp. A BG-2022a (assembly GCA_030522665.1). Lineage (NCBI taxonomy): Eukaryota > Metazoa > Arthropoda > Insecta > Hymenoptera > Ichneumonidae > Ichneumoninae sp. A BG-2022a. Next base: position 23,708 of record JAPYZC010001764.1, on the reverse strand, counting down.
GTAACGAGGAGATTTTAAAATTTCCCCAAAGGTCTTTAAAATTTCGAAAAAAAAGCAAACTCAGTTTTCTTAGGTCTGTTTATCGGTTACAAAAATCATATTCCCTTTCGGTCGAAATGTGAACGTTTTCGAGGAAAATAGGGAAGACGATGAGTTACCATTGGAGCATTTTTCGCCGCACCGGCGATGCCGATTTGTTACCATGAGAGACATGTCGACCGATGTCGTTGAACACATCCGACAAGACTCAACTATGTCCATAACAGTATTTTCAAAGTGATTTTCTATACATGGCGAAGTCCATATTAAAACACATTAAATATATATTATTTGCGGTATAAATTATGCATTATAGGTTGTGGTTTTTTGTCTTTAAGCCGTGTCTATAAACTCTCCGCCACTCGCCGGCCGAGTGAGTTGAAAAATGGGACGACCCACTTGAAGTTAAATGCCTCACTTACATTTTGTTTACTTTATTACACAATCGGGCTACGTTGATTGCAATCGCGCGAAGCGTAATGCTGTACTCGTTCTATATTTTGCATCGATTCGAAAGCGCTTAAGAAGGCAATTCAAATTCGGGACCGTTGAAATTCTCAATCTCTTAAAGACTGCAAGACCACACGGAATACTTTCCCCACATCGCCCAATTAAGACCCAGAATGTTTTTCGCAATAAGGTGTGAATCAATAATGTGACGACGTAGTGTTTCATAAATGTCGATTATTCAATAAGATGAATTATTAATGCCGGCCGATTGCAAACATTTTCATAATCAATTGATACGATATCTTTGATGATTTATAACTTATTAGATCCAGCGACTTCGGTACCAGGTGGCGAGAGATTCTTCCTCTGTACTAATGTGAAGAGTCCAAATAGATGGATCATTTTTATTCGGTACTGGAATAAATTCCCTAACTACCGTGGCAATACGAAAAACACCCGCGTTTTGCAATTTAATCATGATGAAGACGGGGATAGTACGAAATGTGAAGGAAAAAAACAATTCAATTTTTATATTTTATCGGGTATAAATGTATAGAGAAAAGCGGGGCAAAACGAAATTTTCCAATAATTTTTGGATGGTACAGTAGGGCAACACCCAGAAAAATAATTTATTTAACGGACGCCCCTCAAATAAATACTCAGATGGTTTAATAGATAATTATTTTCATTAAATAAATATTAATTTTAATCTAATAAATATTGTAATTAAACCAAATAAACATTTATTTGCGGGTGCCCGGCAAATAAATTGTTTTTCTGAGTGAAAACGTGGCAGAAAATCCAGATGTGTCGATGGGGCAAAAATGAGGCATGCAAAAATGCTTGAAAAAAAATGCTTTTTGCCCCACGTTCCCATTTTGCCCCGCTCTGCCCTATCATGGTGGCCATTTTTTGCCCTGAACAAAATTCCCTGACTTTTCACTGACCAATAAAAAATTTTCCCTGACCAAACTTCTAACGTCTATTAAAAAAAAATAATTTCCGGGGTGCTTAAATATGAATAAACCGGATTATGGTAAAGAGAGAAGAGAAGTGTAGGGAGGACTAGTCTCGTGATAACCATAGGCTGTTAATGTATCTTTAATTTGTTATGTAGTCATTTATTCAGATATTTAAAGATTTCGTATGCTGAGCTCTGTATTGGGCTCAATCTAAATCGATTAAAAAGAGGAGAAATTCGTCAAATCAATTAAATAAAAATTTATTTATAGAAGGTTTGGCGACAATTTACTTTTTCCCTGAACAATTTTGAAATTCCCTGACTTTTCCCGGTTTTCCCTGACCGCAGCCACCATGCCTAGGGGAGAGCGGGGCAAAATGGCACAGCGGGGCAAAACGGGATAATGAGACAAAACGCAAGTTTCCAATAACTTTTGGATGGTGGTGATGGTGAAACTTGGGCAAAACGGCTTTGAAAATCCGGATGTATCGTTGGGACAAAATTGGGCATCCAAAAATCATGGGAAATTTGAGTTTTGTCCTCACTGTCCCGTTTTGCCTCGCTATGCCATTTTGCCCCGGTCTCCCCTATATATAAATATTTCGTTTCCGTAAGTAGATTCGTTTTCGGTTTCGTCACACATGGATCATTTCTTTGGATTCTGGATCATGGATCGGAGACAGATCGATCGACACGTCTTTCGTGCATCGCCGACGACCGTACAGTGTCGCGCGCTGGGCCAACAATACTCCACGTGCAGATCGTTAAGCAGCGACTCGCGTGTCCGCGGCAGCAAAGGCGTTAATTTTTATATGACATATGCTCTTTATTAGCTGCGCCGATAAAAGAACAGAGCCGCGAGTCCGAGCGCGAAGGAGCTTTTAAACGGAGGGCCTGACAATCGTTTTTCATTGCCACAATTTGCTATTCGAGCGTGTCGTGTACGTGAGCGTTTGCAGATAAGCACGGACGAATTGGATACGCTCGCGACGGGTCACGTTGCTAAGCAGAAGCTAGGCACAGTTCCTGCTACCGGACAATGGAGGACATGTCCTCGGAGGCTTATCGAACAATTCTAAACTCGAAACACTCGATGCTTCTCGGTAGCGTGCAAGAATTATGCATATTTTGCTTGGCTCGCGTTTCTGCGGATCGGAGATCGGCGTCTCCGGTTTTGCGAGACGTTGGAAATTGCGTCGCTTGGAAGCGGAAAAGTGCTTACGAGCGATCTTCGATCGGATCGGGAAGAAAAAAATGTACGATCGATGTGACTGAATAAAATGTGCAGTTGAGGGCATTGAAATGCCTCGGTCGGTAATAGAAACTGTAATGCTATTTTTTCAAGGGTGTTGAAACTGTATAATTAAAAAGAAATATGAGCTCGACTGTAAAGCTGATAGACGCAGTGACGTTCCATCCCCGTTAGAAAATAAAGTTTGGGTTTTCTAGAAAAAAATGACATTACAGTTTTTTATTACCGACTGGGTGTGGAATGGGCGAGAGGGAGTCACCTCTCCTGAGTCACCTCTCAATTTTTTCAGATTTTTAAGTAATCGTTAATTTTTGTTCTACAAAAAAAAAATCAACGATTACTTAAAAATCTGAAAAAACTCATACGTATTCAGCAAAAAAAACTAAATGCAAAATTAATCTTCTCAGTACCTTTAGTATACATGATTTTTTCAGATTTTTACACCATCAAGAAGTACTTGCAATTTTCTCTTATTGTTGTTGAACATACGCGAAGTCAGCGCGCAGCGAGACTCCCTCCTTAAGGAGTATGAATCTATGAATTATTTCAGAATTTTCTTGGATTGTTACGCCTAGCAGGTTGTGTCTATAGTTAATTATACTTACGGCCCCCTTGAAACATAGCCAAAGGGTCCGCCTTGCCTTACTGTATTGTAAACATCTTAATCAAGATGTGCGATTTTTTTCAGAATTTTACGTCAACGGGTTTTATGCGAAACGATTTTTTTTTAACTATTAAAGTGCCGCGCGCGTCGTCGCTCGCTAGCGGTGCGCGCAAGCCGGCTGCCAGCTTCTGCCTCATCTGATTCAAGGTCAATATTACACGTAATTTGTATCTAAAGCTACCGTGAATTTATTATAGTCCAACAAAATACCGAATTCGGTCTGATCGTTCCATGGCAGAATTAAAATGTTCGTTAACTGAAAATTCGAAAAAATAATTTCACAAATGTTCGTAACGAACTGTACGCAACGGTAACGAAACGTAAAACAAATGATGTATTTTAATAGGAATTTATGTTTTTATCTGCAACTTCCAAGCTCAAGTTAATAAACGAACTTTCGCACTAATTCATAATCGTCGGAAATTCTTTGCGAATCGAAAATTACCGAAAAAAGTTGAGCGCGTTATCGTCAACACTAGGCGATGCCTAACCGAGCGCGTTACGTTAAACAGCTGATTTAAATATTGCGTAACAAATAATAACAGCTTATGCTCCATGCCCAAGAAACAGCAGATACTTCAGTCCGATTTGACTCGTTCGATATTTACTCTATCGATTGCCTTTGATTCGTTCAGATTCAAGGTCAACATTCTACGTATTATTTTTTTTTAATCTAAACTTAACACGAATTTATTCTATTCCAACGAAACACCTTATCCGCTCTGATCGTTGCGTCGCAGGATGAAGACGTTCGTTAATAGAAAATTCGGAAATGAATTCTCAAACTTTCATAACGAACCGTACGTAACGGTAACGCAAAACATAACGTATTTTAATTGATTGTTTACCATGCCCGTCGCGCGCGCAACACACTGTGAGTCGATTCGCAGCCGCCGCATGAGCCAGCTTTCATTGACGATTTACAGAGTACGCAGCGAAAGAACAACGCGACAATAATTGGCAAAAGAGTGTAGGTTAGTTTCGCCGAACGTTCGAGCGACTCAGCATCGCCGAAACAAAGAAAAAAGAACGTTAATTCGGGGGCGTTTCTCCACGTTCGAACAGCACTGGTTACCCATTAGAACGAACGGCAGAAGCAGAAAAAAAAACGTTCTAAACGAATCGACTCGTTTATTTGCGGTAAAGTCAAGGCCGTAAGAGTCGTCGGTCGAGCATGGAGCGGTAACACAAAAGGTGCGAGAGAGAGGGGTCTATCGAGGTGGAAGCGAGATGGGGAGATGACAACCTTGATGGAGAACGAAGTGGGAACGTAGGTTAGAGCGAGTGGGAAACACGCTGGGTGCCTCGATGCTTACCGGATGGACAGGAACGGACGACCTACTCCTCCGGCTTCGTCGTGCCACGCTAAGATATCACTCGAACATCGACACGCCCGGCACCGATTAGCCCTGACATTTCAGCGAATTTTTGTTGTTGTTGTTGTTGTCGCTCCGCACGCGGGTTAACAGTACACGAGACTCGCGGTCATCGCTGCACGAGCGAGATAAACGTTGGCCGAAACAGCGAATACGCTGGAGCCTGGCTCACACTCGCCACTATGGATCCCGGCCAGTGTCGCCAACCTAACGCGCGCCACTCGCTCCCGACGAGTGCGATCGAAACGCGCGTATTGACGCGGCGACGACGATTAATCAATCGTTCCGTCGCTCGATTTATCAAAATCGAACCGCACTGCGCGACATTCGAGCTCGCTTCACTCGTTGACAATAATATTTCGATGTCTCGGCGACAGCGGAGTTTTCGCTGTCAAGTTTGACAGATTGTTTAAAAGACAACTCCGCAACGCGCTTTTGCCGCCATTCGTGAATTCAAAATATTACTGGTTATGTGGCGGTTACGTTACCGTGTACGGAGACACATTGGGAGTAACAAAAGACGGGATCTTGTTGGGTCCCAGCTGGGAGAGTGAATGTGAATTTAGGAAATTTTTTTTACTTATATGAGATTCTTGTATTAGGTCGCAGTTTTTGGGACTGGCGAATGGACGAACGAAATGGGAGAAAGAGCCGGTAATTGACCGTCACATGACCGCCGTTTTGCAGAGATTTTGATAATTGTATTGTTATCGAGCCATAACGTGAATATATATCGGAGATAAATAAAATTTTATCTCTAATATCGTAAAGCTTAAAGACAAAAAATATTACGATGATAGTCGTACCGCCGGAGACTCTGAAGGAGGGCATCTGGCTGGCCGGTCTCGGAGGTGTTGTTGTTGTCGGAGGGGGAAGTACACGCGCGAGAGAGACGTCCTACCACGAGACTCTGCTCCTTCGCGAGCCGAAGCACCATGCACACCCGATATTTCCCTATCACTAAATTAATCTCCGTTATGACTTTGGTAAAGATTTTTTTTTCACGCGATCGTTAAAACCCGTAGAATTCAACGAATGAACACAACTTTGAATACCGCTGGGATTCGATCACTAAACACGCAATCATCAACGCGAAGCTTTACGCTTAAACATAACTGACTTGTACTAATTTCGTCTCACAAAAAAAACAATTCTTTGTTTTCGGTAAATCTCGAGGAATCTATAGATAACATTTAGAAAAAAGTTTGGCCCCGCACCATTTCGAACAGAAATAGTCTGTAAACTGTCGTGGTTGCGGCTCCCGGAGCGCCGAAGGCCATACGATTCGTCGTTGTCGTCGCCTGCCGCCAGAGGTCGCACCGAAGAACTAACCAATCCAGCGTGCTATGCGATCGTTGACAATCATAATAATAGTTATAATTGTAACGGTGCTATTTCGAATATAGCCCGCATTTTATACTTTGTCTTACGACACGACAACTTCGCGATAACTAAATACGACTGTTCGGTCTTTTGATAATCGTCACGAACCACTTCACCTCGCGTGACGATTCGTCATACACGCTCGCAATCACTACAAGCAAATACAAAATATTTTTCAACGAGAGTCACGGAAATAATCTCCCGTGGATATATAATTATTCATTGAAGCTCATTCGCTACCGTTAAATAATCAACTTTACAATATTCAAATTAGGATAATTTAAAATGTAAAGATAATGTATCAATTAAATAACAGCGCAAAGGCAAATTTCACACACGCACACAATTTATCGACGATTAGCGTTAATGGACAATTGCAGAATAAAAACTACAAACATTTCTTTCTCGTAGTCTAAGGAAAGGAGGAAAAACCTTTCGCAATAACCAAAGAGAATCTCGGACTGAAGGACTAGGTCGATGAGCCCTTTTTGATGTGTACAATTATCGTTAGGTGTGAAACTAGTATAAGATGTTAACGGTATAAATGTATAGCGTTATATAAATATATTATAATATAATGCACGTTATATAAATATATATAAGTGTACAGCATTGGCGATAAATTTGTATACTATTACTTAAATAAAAGTTAGATGAATCCCATCGCCATACCTGTGCACATTATCTCGCCCGCATCTGCGTATCTAACGAACCGAAGACGAATATAAGTGGTCATTTGACCTTTGTTAAAAATGCCAATCATGTTCCATATCTGTGCGAGATCATTTGCGATATCGCTCGATCGGAGCCCTCTCCGCTCTCCCGGACATTTCAAACGCATAGAAACGTCATTCTCGGCGACAAAGAACGATACACGGAATATACTACTCTTATCAATTTGCGCAGATAGCCGGGTTACGTTGAGAGCTGCGTTTTTTTTTAATGGCTTTACAACGGAATTTCCGAACGCACGATATTCCGTGCGATGAGCGGAGAGTAGGAATCGTCGATGAGTAATGCGTAGACTTATAATAGAACTTACCGCAGAAGGACGAGCATACTTCCTGACCGCTCGGCAACGTAGTCAATTGCACACTGAGCGCTAGATTCTCGCGGTGCGTTTATCAATAGGATCGTTGCTTATTCCACAACCGGTGGAATGTTTATGCCTGCGGATTACCGCTTTTTGTCGTAACTTCCGATAACTCGCCCTTCCTATCCCGTTTCACTGCCGATCGAGACGCATTTAAATTTAACGATGATTAAATATAAAAACAAAAAAATTTATGTGTGGAAAAATAGTATAAGAATCGCTAAAACAATAACAAAAATGGCTGGCAATTGATTTGTGTTTATTTGACAAAGTAATCGGATGATGGAGACTTTAATCAAGTTTAATTACGAACTTAGTGAAAATACGATTACTCTTTTTTTTAAATACTCGAATTTTGAAGAAAATTTAATCCCGATAGATCGAAATTTCAGGAGAATCTTAAAAAACATCTTCAATATAAAATAAATCACGAAAAAATGCAATGCATTGATAGAAGTTTAAAAAAATCGAGTAGATAAATAAAAGCATGAATGAAACGATATAACGAAAATGATGTTTTGAATCGTATGCAATGTAGAAAAAATACAATTTATTCAGGTACAAAGTACAAGAATCGTGTATAAAAAAATATTGATATAAATATGGCGGAAAAAGGTGTTGAAAGAAATTATCTCTACGGTTCGTCTTGTTGATCGAGAAATTGTTTCAAAAGTGCATTGTCCAATGGTATGACGAGGTATTCAGCACCGTCCATGTTGCGCTTAGTTTTCACCAATTTATGGTCAATGAACTCTGTCAGCTGAGCTCTGAGCGCCAAATCCGAACTGACGAGAAATCCCTCTCGTGCACCACGGTACAGATCTTTGAACGCCATGCCTGATGAAAATTTATTGTTAAAATCTCAAATAATAATAAATTAAAGAACGAATTATTATTTCTTAGTTAAACGAACCTGGATAATTTTGATTCTTTCCATTCTCCAGTTGATGCTTGACAAGCAATATGTAAATCGCTTTTGTATTTGACGTCAACGATTGGAAGACATTGTGCAACGATGACAAGGCGAGGGCACCGCTGTGTTGCACCAAAAGAGAACTTTCGTAGGATGTTTCGGCTTCGTAAGGCAAAAGCGTCGTCGCATCCCACCAATAAAAGTTGTATCGGGCACGCTTCACGTTGTCCCAGACTATACGATAATCAGAATGTTATTTTTTAATTTATATTATAATATATTATATATTATAATTGAATCTAATCTTGATAACGACAAGAGTTGAACATTTCAAGCTGTGAATTGTAATACGAAAATAAGTTGAAGTCAAGAGACCTACCCAAATAATATTAGTATATTTGTAAATCCCATTTCTTAATTTGCGCGTATTGAAATATTTTTTTTGTCAATTAATTTTAGCCCTGGTCGAATAAACGCCAATTTTCGTTCTGCCAATGAATTTTCGAAACCAATGGCCCGACTGACTATTATCAAAAATATAACAAAATAATGTATAATTCCCAAGAGTAGTTACTTTAGTGAAGTTTATTTCCATAATTTTTTTTGTCGATATTTATATCCTTTCTTATAATGTGTGAGAATTTGTTCTTACTGAGGGGTGCATTGATGTGATCGACCGACGCCAATAGTCGAACGTTCGGTATCGCCACAAGCCGAGACAGGGTGTCTTGCGCCTTGTTGGAACGTAACATAGCGCCATCGATGTTGTGTACCATCAGATACAGACGATCGTCAGGATTTTCCCTCAATATATCTTCAATCAAATTGAAGCACTCGTTCGGACTCGTGGGACAGTCAAGACCCAACAGTTCCGTGACGATGCTGTCGAGAATCTATCGAAAGAGGCAACAAATCTTAATCGTTGCTATAATATTTTATTATTATAGTTTGCATTCGGCTACACCAAAACTTACGTCTTTCACAGTCAAACTCGGGAAAAATCCATTAACGACCAACGTCGGATGATCCGCTACGATTTCTCTGTGAAAATCGTTGATCAGATTTCTCTTCGATCCCAATCCGTGCAGCAACAAACTGTAACCTTCCCTGAAACAGAAACCAACATTTGTTATCGATTCGCAAATTCCAATTCGTGCAAATTCATCTTTATCACTATAGATCGAGTGCTCACTCCATTATGTGATACCACATCGGAAACGACGATTTATGATCTTCCGTTATTCCGCAGATCGCTCGCGAGTGCGTTGTAGATATGTGACTCTGATTGTTCAACAATTCCTGCAATTTTTCCTGGCTCAAGCGCGGATTCTTCAGTCTGGCCAGTGTGCGATCGGACGTCAAGATCTTTTCCGATTGCAGCTCGAAGTACTCGTCCGTTTTCGGCCGCTGCAATGAAATTGCGAAGCACACACAGTTTAAGATAAGAATTTATGAAAAAATTTGCTCTCGCGTCATCGGAACAAATAAAACAGTGCGATCGAGTAAACCGTGGAAACCTACAAAATCGGAATAGGCGATCGTATTTTTCGATTTACCGCGTCTCGCCGACGGAGTCACGGGAATTTGGATTTTCTTGGCGTGAAATCGTCGACCACCCGTTGAATCTTCCTCGCTGTCGTTCTCCTTCTCGGAAAGATCGGAAAGATCGTTGTCATCGTCGCTTTCCTCGTCGCCGGACGGAACGTACTCCTCTTCCTCGGACACGCTCTCGCTTTCGCTGGACGAAAATCGCCGCATACTGCGCTTTCTTCTTGGCTCGGGAGTTCCTTAAAGTTTACATTATGTTAAAAAAATTGTTATACAGTTTATAAATTACGTTTCACCGAAAACTGTATGTACTTTTTTCTATCTGCGATCCGGTGCTTTTTCCCTTGAGAGTTTCAATCTCCGACCTCTCGACAATGATTTTCAGCACCGGCAATTTGTCCGGAGTGCGAACGGCCGTCGGAGTTCTACAGAGCAGCGCCTTTTGTGCCATAGCGTTTTTCTTTGAAGGTGTTTGAAATCCGTAATACCGATTCGCACTGACATCCTCCTCAGTGAATAATTCTGAAACAGACATGAAAATTGTTGATTACAGACTGTGCGAATTTTTACATTTTACTTTGAGACCTTTAAATGCACTTTAATGGTTGCTTTACCCTTCGGTTTTTGGACATCTTCCTCGATAGTTTCAAGTTCCTTTTCCAACTCCTGTCTGTACGAAACGCTTGGTTCTGGATCTTCTTCCCCACTGGAGGTACTCCGAGTTCTGCGTCTGCCTAGGGTTCCGGAATATAAATAAATATGGCAAGAACAATCAGATTATGAATCGAACCCTAATTATTTGCGAGATTGACGATTAACGATTAAAAAAATGAATGTTGTTTTGTATGGCAAACAATTATTATATACATATACATATGCAATTTAAAAAAACAATAAATTATTTACAAGATTGACGATTAATGAACATTGTTTTTTACAGCAAGAAATGATTATATATGTATACAATAAAAACTTTTCGAACAGAATTGAAGAAAAATAAGTGCGTCTATCTCTTCTACATGCTTTTGTGTAGGTTCCGCGCAAGCAACAAACGAACCTGTTGATTTTCAGGTTAAGCACCGGCGCATCGCGATTCCCGCCGAAAATTTCTACGCATAATTAGATGCGTAAGAATTCGCACAGAATTACCTCGTTGATTTTTCACCGGTGTTTTACAATCCTCGCCGTCGCTCGTGTCTCGAACGCGAGCTATTCTAGAGGAACGACGTACGTTCACAGCGCTCTCCGACATGTTGTTATTTTTAATCCGTCAGAGCAAAACGACACAACAAGTCGGTACTGTCAGTCGTACGGCAGTTGGCAGGGCTGCGCTCAGAAATCATACCCGCGTAACTGGCTTCTCTCTCCGACATTCGCACCATCGCAGCTGCCTGTTCAGAAACTTACTTTGGATAACGTACAACGAGAGAGACAATGCCGCGCTGATGTGAATGTCAGAGAAAGAAGCTAGTTATCCGGCGACGATTTTTGAACGTCGTCCAGCATTCCCTCTCGTTCTATGTTATCGACGGTAAGTTTCTGAACGGAGCACAGTGGACGTTCCAACACCCTGGCGACCGAATACGGCTACATTAGTCGCTCTGGCGCATGGAGTCGTGTACGATCTCGCGAAAACTCCGGAGGTCAAAAATGTTACGACAACGCGGTTTATACATTATCCGTTGATTAATCACTCCGATAAAAAATCGCGACCGATCCATCGCCTCGGTTCTTATCAACTAATACCTTCGTTAATTTTTGTATTCCTTACAAATTCAATCTGTGATGTTTCGGCTGCGCGGCGCGAGTGTCAAACTATTTTTATTCGGTCTGCCCGTTTTCTGAAGGATTTTCACGCTCGTCCGCCGTGACGAGGACACTCGGCACCGATTAACGAAGTAAAGTGAGTCATTTTCAATTGATCATAGGATAAGATTCTTCCCATAAACAGAACATCTTTCCATCATAAGCATGAAGATATCCACTAAAAAATCCGTTAATTTTTGTATTCCTTAAAAATTCGATCTGTGATGTTTCGGCTGTGCGGCACGAGTGTCAAACTATTTTTATTCGGTCTGCCCGTTTTCTGAAGGACTTTCACGCTCGTCCGCCGTGACGAGGACACTCGGCGCTGATTAACGAGGTAAAGTGAGTAATTGTCAATTGACCGTATGATAAGATTCTTCCGATAAACAGAAAATCATTCGATCGTAACCATGAAGATATCTGCGTGACTACAAAATTCATCTCTGGCGAGTCACCGTCCAATACACTGCTTTTGGAAGCAAACAAGATTGTTCGCTTGTAAAATTTTATTCTCTAAGTGAATTTCCCTCAGCGAGAAGTTTGTGTGATGCAAAATACAGCCTTTGTACCTTGTTGAAATTTAGTCCCATTCAGATATCTTCAGGTTCAAATTCATGAGCAAGAGATTGTTTGTCATCGGCTAATTATAGAGGTGTGCTCGTCCTACTGGACTGGCCATATATGTTGCCTTCTCATTTTTATTTAATGATTCACCAGTCATTCAATAAATTTTCGATCCTGTACATGACGCGGATAATTCAATATTTTTCCTGTTTCAGACGAGCTTCAAAAATGAATCTCTCGTTCGCCGACGAATCGGAACCGCACCCGACGACCAACGGTCGTTGGGACGCCATGCAGACGATGATGTCCATGGAACAGCAGGATGTTCCCATTCCCATGGACTCCAGCTCAGCGGAGGATCATGTTGAAACAGGAAAATTTTTGGACTTTGTACTGGCGTATGTGGACAATGACAATCTCAATCACGCAGAGAGACGCGACACGTTCGAGAGAGACTTGAAGGAGCAGGGACTGCAACTGGAGTACGAGCAGAATCGTCAGCTATGCTTTGTCAAAATTCACGCGCCTCAGGTATTTGTCTGCGGTACTTGTGGATTTTGTATCGCGGAAGATGCGTACAGGGAAATCTTTGGGAATTTGTAATATTAATAAATTTTTTAAAGGAAGGTCAGTTATTTTTATATTTTTTAAATAATACTGTTGGAAAATTATCTGGAATAAAAAATACATGGATGCAAAGTTCAAAGTAAACTAATATCACATCTTTTGTTCTATGCAGTATGGGACTTTTTTCATAAAGGGTCCCTTTATGAAGAAAGTCCCAATGATTGCTGCTTGCAATATTTTTTATATATTGTTTTATTTTTATAAATAAAAAAGGTAATTTTTTGTGTACTGTCTTTTGGAATGCTATTCACATTGTCTTTGCAGAAACCACGCAGAATGTAGAAAAGCTTGTTACAGCTGATTACAAAATTTTTTTACATACTTGAGGTGAAATCTTATCTCAACCCCTCGACTCGGGCTCGGTCGGTAACAAAAACTGTAATCCATTTTTTGTTTTTTAAGAGTGCTGTACACTTCTGAGGAAACGGAATTACTTGCGTGAGCTCATCTGATAGATGAAGAATCGAACAATTTGTATTGGACGCAAAATCGTCAACAATTTTGAAAAAAAAAAAAATGTATTACACATTCGTTACCGACCGGGGTATTTCACATCGCCCCAAGCTTTACCTTGAGTTTCCCTGACGAGTGAGCCAAGTACAATAGAATCATGTAAAAAATAGAATTGATTCAAATTACTTAAAAATTATAACATTTTTCAGGAAGTTCTCTGCAGATACTGCGAAATAATGAAACTAAGGATGCCAATAAAGCCACTGGCGGACGACAAAGTCAACGAGAGTACGAACGATCTTTTCGACGACGCTCGATCGTGGTTCGCAAATATGTTTAGTTTCGTACAGCTAGACACGGCGAAATTTCCTAAACGCGAGTATCATCTCGCATCCGAATTTTCCAGGGACAAAGATTATTTGTGAGTCGATGAGAATCGTGATAATTTGTCGTCTCTCCGAGCCCTCTCACGTTCCCCGTAACACGTCCCCGTCGATGTAACAATTGCTTTCCTACAGCTCGATTTTTCTGTGTTTCGTTAATATATTCGTAGAAATTGACTAGTCGCAATTGATCGTAAAAAACAAAACTTCCTCGTCCCAAAGGTTTGACATTGAGAATGAGAATTTTTTTACCACGAACGTGCGTGTCATGATTGTGGATTTTATTTTGGAACGACAGTCTACGAGTATTCAACGTCTCGTCGCCGACGGCGTGTACTCGGCCGCATATCCACTGCACGATGTTAGTAGCTTAGACGTTACTTAGATAATACGATGCATAATGTATTGTTATGCACGCGAAAAAAAACTAACGCTCAGCAGTTTGAATACATTGTGATTTTTTCTTTTTAATAATGAGATCCAAAGTGTCCAGTATTGTCGTCGAGTGACATAAGAAAATTACAGACTACTTCCAAGGCTTAATTCCTTTCGTTAATCTCATGCTCGAGAAAGAAGCCATGCTCTCGATTAAAACGTTATTTTTCGAAGGGTTAAAGTTCGTAATTTAAGATACATTCAAACTACTGAGCGGTCGTGTGATTTTTCGAAAATACAAATCAACATCTTCGCGCTGATATTCTGCAATAATAAAAAAAATTGCAGGGTACTTACAAACAACGCGGAAGTAAAAGAGCGTTGCTTTACGACGAGTGGGGCTCGACGCGAAAATGGCTGAAGTTGCAGCCCTTGGACACGATCCAGGAATACTTAGGAGTCAATTTTGCCATATACTTTGCTTGGCTGGGATTTTACACGTACATGCTCATCCCTGCCAGTATAGCTGGAATAATTTGCTTTTTGTACGGTGAGTACAAGAAAAGTTTGCGCAATTAACCATTTAATGAATGCGATGGAAACTGAGCAAACGGGTTGAATACCGAGTGTGAACCGCGGATCGTAAATCTTCATACTATATCGATAATCGATAAACTGTTTAGCGGTATTTTATCATAAATTATCATATTTTGTCAGTTTCTGCACAAGTAGGTAAAAAGTTCATCAAGAACAAAATATTCAATAGGTAATTCAATGTAAAAAAAGCGCATCGTGTATTAAATACAATATCAATGTTTTTAGCGTCTGCTATATGGTTCACTTTTTGATATTTTAATCTCATTGGAAAGTATACAACATTTTCACTCGATCTCACTTTTTGCCGAGAATATATACGTGATAAATCCTCGTCGTAACTTTGTCATAAATATTTATGTAGTTATATATATAGTAGCTAATTCTGCAAGTAATAATGGATAAGCAAATTCTCACAATTAAAAACCTTGAGACTTTTACATTAGCATGCTTCACTGCCCAACCATAGCCAATTAATGTTCACAGCTCGAAGTAAATCACAATACAAATTCTATCTGTATCCTTTTTTTCAATTTCCGCGTCGCTCTGCCGTTAAAAAATAAATAAATAAATAAACAGAATTATATATATTTATCAAAATAATAATAATCATAAATAATAATAATAAAATATTGTTCACAGGCTGGATAACATTGGGGTCCAACACCCTGGCCCAGGATGCCTGCAGTCCCTGGGCGGAAAGCGTTATAATGTGTCCGCAGTGCGACAGAACCTGCGATTACTGGCGTCTCAACGAGACCTGTCTCATCTCGAGAGTAACGCATCTGTTCGACAATTCGGCGACGACGACGTTCGCCATATTCATGTCATTCTGGTCGGCGCTGTATCTCGAGCTGTGGCGTCGACGTTCGGCCGAATTGAGTTACCACTGGGGTCTCGTGAGTTGGGACTTTACCTCCGAGCATCCGCGTCCTCAGTATCTCTCGTTGCTCGCCAAGTCAAAGAACATATTTAAAATAAAGGAGACCGTTAACGCCGTAACTCGGGAAAAGGAGCCTCGCGTTAGTTTCTGGAAGGTTCGCGTACCGGCGACCTGTCTGAGCTTCTCCGTCGTTCTCCTTCTGGCGATGGTGGCGATCGCCGCGGTGTGCGCTGTAGTTTTGTATCGCATGTCGATGCTGACGTCGAACGAACTGTTCGGTCACGAACTGGACTCGACGAGTTACAAGACTTTCGCACTGCCGAGCATAGCTGCGGCGATTAATCTCGTTTGCATTATCGTGCTGAACTACGTTTACGACTGGGTCGCCGTTTATCTAACGGAGCTGGAGATGCTTCGCACCCAGGCCGAGTTCGACGACAGTCTCACGCTCAAAATTTATTTATTTCAATTCGTCAATTACTACGCTTCCATATTTTACGTAGCATTTCTGAAAGGAAAATTCGTCGGTTATCCGAAGAAGTACAACAGAATTTGGGGCTTCAGACAGGAGGAGTGTTCGCCGGGCGGATGCCTGATGGAACTTTGCATTCAGCTGGGTATTATAATGGTGGGAAAGCAGGCTCTCTACACCGCGATGGAGATGGTCCTGCCTGTGCTCTACAAATGGTGGGCTCTCTTTCGCATACACACCGGCCTCAAACAGAAAGATCCTATCGCACCGCGCAGCCAGTGGATCAGAGACTTGAAGCTTCTGGACTGGAGCCCGAGAGGATTGTACGACGAGTATCTGGAGATGGTCATACAGTTCGGATTCATAACGCTCTTCGTCGTCGCGTTTCCTCTCGCTCCGCTCTTCGCGCTCGCCAACAACGTACTGGAGATGCGATTGGACGCCACCAAGTTCTTGCGCCACTACCGTCGTCCGGTGCCCAGACGAGCGAGGGACATCGGCGTTTGGAAACAGATTCTGGACGCCCTGGCACGGATATCCGTCACGACGAACGTGAGTGGCGTTCGCCGATTTTTTTTCATTAGCGATTCTGAATTACGCATGACCTGAAGTAAAAAAACAAAATATTCACTTGAAGAATTTTGTTCTTTGAGTGAACTTTTCCGAATGCCATACAAAATGCAGCCGAATATAACTTGATGAATTTTAGTCTCATGCGGATATCTTCAGGGTCATAGATCTTGCATTTTTCAAGATTGACCTGGGAAAAACGGAAATATTGAAAACGTATACTGTTTCGCGGATCCAAACCGGAATTGTTCTGCTTGTCGACGTGAAAACAAAAAAGATATAAAGCTTCCTCTGTGAGGAAGCAAAATTACAATTAGCCAGGAAAAATAGAGTTAACAACGGTCTAAAATTTTGTTGTTTCGCAAAGAAAGTTCAGTTTTCATTTTGAGCAGTGTTTTTTTTTTAATTCTAGAATTTTTATATTAAACTGTTTTTTTTTCCAGGCGTTCATAATAGCGTTTTCATCGAATATGATTCCCCGACTGGTGTACATGGCTGCGGTGAGTCCGGACAAGAGCGACGCCGGTTTTCTGAACAACAGTCTGGCGTACTTCAATACCGCAGACTTTCGCAACGACACGGAACCTCTGACGACGATATTTCCGAACATAACGTCGTGTCGATACGCGGAATACAGAAACCCACCGGATCATCCGGAGTTGCCATACAAAAGGCCGACTCTCTACTGGCACATATTGGCGGCGAGATTGGCTTTCGTCGTCGTTTTCCAGAACGTCGTGGGACTCGTGACGATGGCGGTTCAATGGTGCCTGGGCGGAGTGCCTCGGAAACTGAGCGATCGCGTGAAACGCGAAGCTTATCTGACCGAGGAAATAATTATCAAACGGGAGTCCGAGAGAGCCCGCCAAAGATCGCGTTCGGAAAGTCGTTTCGCCAACACGGTTGGCGATCATTTGCGCAAAAGGAACAATACTTCGATCAACGAAGAAACTGCCGCGTAGAGTCCCTTTTTTCTCCAAAGGAAGCTTCAGTTCCTAATCGCGGTAATATCAAATTTAAAAGAAATCTTTACATGAATCTCCTACCGCTTTTCCAGTATCTTATACTCAACGATAGGTACAAGATAAATACTCGAAGACTACGATGATTTACAGATTTCTACGTATTCTTGGGAGAGCAATTATGTTACGTATATAAAATTTATATTTCTTGTTACACATGCTCAGCTCGCGATATATATTCGTGCTGACATCGAAGAATTTTGTACAGTCTGTTTTACGTAATACAATTTATTATGCTTATATACATACGAAAAAGGGGAATTATTGCTTCCCGAATCGGTGGGTATGAACAAAGAAAAAGTACGATTACGTGCAGTATTTTTAATTTGATACAATAGATCGCACTTTTTTCATAGATAGATAGATAGTGTCGTTTATTCGTGTCTTAAGGAAAGCCCTCTAAAAACAATACGCTTCAAAAAATCAAGAATGGAAAATGACAAATTAAAATTAAAATTATACTATGAAAATAACAAAATTAAAGGATCATAAGATAGTGATTTCGTTCGCAATGAAAAAAAGAACGAAGTTTTGTGAGCAAATTTCCAATCTTCGATTTAAAAAGCGCCCTTCTTTGATTTAACTAACTTTTGTATGACTTCCTTTCGCTGCCACCTTTTATGCCTGCCTCTCCGCCAATTAATTTTCATACGCGATTATCATATGCATGATACTCACGACGTCTTATCAATTATCATTCGATTGTGTCGTTTCACCTGCGGCAAATTGCGCTCACACTTTGGTTTCGACGCGTTGCTTGTTTTCGCAAATGCCTGCTGCCTGCACGGATCTATTATTAAAACCGATCGATGGATCTCGAGAGTTCTCAATTATCGTTATGCATACTGGATAGCGATACGAGACGGGTTGATCGTGGTTCTTACGTAAATGACAATTATATCTTGCGAGAATCCGGATAATCTGACTGCAAAGACCGATGTGGATCTTCGTGAATAAACGAAGATGCCTTTGACCGTGCAGATCGTTCAAACTTTAAGCTCAATCGCCGATGGCTGTTTGCTGCATACTTATTAATATAAGTCATTAGTATACGTAGTATAGTAACATAATATATCTTATACTTATTAATATGGTAATTAATATTCAGCAATACAATATCGAGTTTATATTGTAAACGATTTCCATGATTTTAATTCTTTTCTCGCACGATCCTTCGTGCTGCTGGCTCAGCCAATAAAACAGCTACCTTCAGTTAATCAAATGATCGATGTGCCGTCATTTCGTTTGTATAACGAAACTGAACTGACAAAATATGTTAGAAAAGATAGGACAAAATATGTTGAAAAAGACAGGATAAAGTATGAGAAAACTGAAAGACTTTCGGATTCTCGGCCATCATCGATCGGAGCAACCGATCGATCGCCTCAAAAGGCTTGCGTGCTTTCAAACGGGTCCATTGTGCTACTGGTCATTGATCAATGACGCGCAAATTGGAGAAAACGCATTCGGGCATTTCCATAATTTCTCTATGCTCGAGGGTATTTATAATAGAGTTACCGGAGACGTATGGGACGACGACGACGACGAGAACGCTTCGAAAGAGAGTCACGATCGTCGAGTGCGCACGAGACCTACATACCGGATAGTTGTCCTGCGCAACTCACGCGCTCCGATCCATCATGCGGTCGTCGAAGTTAAAACTGCCAGGTGCGCGCGAATACTGCAACGAGAGAAAATTACTTGGAAGAACAGTAAACAGAAATGGTTTTCCCTTTTACGTGATCGGCAGCGTTTTATATATAAATATATATATATACACACGTTATATCGTCTGTTAAAAATCAAACGAATGCAAGCCTCGTGTAAAATGACTGCGGCAATAAAGCCTGCATTTGTATTAACCAAAACTATTATCAAAATTATTATCAATTACACAACTATTATTAAAACTATGATCAGTTTCAAAACTATTATCAGTTACAAAACTATTATCAGGTACAAAACTATTATCAGTTACAAAACTATTATCAGTTACAAAACTATTATCAGTTACAGAACTATTATCAAAATTATTATTAGTTGCCCAGCGAAACCCGATGACGGTAAAGAACGAAAAGGCTCGGAGTCCGAAAACCAAAAACGATGATAAGATGCGATCGATACTATTGATTTGTTTTTTCGATCTTTGATAAAAAATATCATAAATGGCACGAGATTTCTTCGAGGTGTTATTTTCTTGAGATTTCTCGTTTGCTTGAATTTCGAAGAGCGCGAAGATTTATCGGTATTGTCGAGAAAGGAAAAATGGACCGAGTCGTATTCGCCAAAAGCGGTGTAATCTGGTTCTCGCGACTGAGTCAGTTGTCAATTGAGGCTTCTATGTCGGGCGCACGGTGGTCTCTTGTGTCGCGCTGGCAGCCTTTATTGACTCGTCCAGTCTTTTCTATAGAACTGCAGTTAAACGAATGCACGCGGTTATATATTTATATACAATGGTGTGCCGGTATAGCAGTCACCGAGGACGTGCAACGAGGTTTCCGCACCGAGATTCAGCACGTGGCAGTCAGCGGACACTTATATCGATACGACACGATGCGAATGCTTCTTTGACCGTTTAAGGCGGTTGCTGGTGCTACATCCTGCAGGGCGACTCCCATCCCGGTCTTCGCAAGAATTTCTAATCGGGTATCGGGTGTTTTTTTACCGCAGAATAATTTTTATTCTAACATTCGATAAAAACAACAAACGGTATTGCGTTCTTGCAGTTGATTATCAAAAGGTCGATTAAACAAAAATCCTCCATTATAGTCGCGACAAGTATAATCGAACGGTCGATAAAAATTGAAGAATTAAACTGATATAGGGGAGAGCGGGGCAAAATGGCACTTGTTGCAATTTTACAGTAAAATTTGTATTTTTAATGAAAATTTTTGCAAATTCCAGGCAAAAGATTTCTAATTTTAATATCTCGTATTTTTATTTTACAGTAAAAGTGCATTAATGTTCGATTAATTTAAGTAATTTAAGCAAATTTCAATTTCCAGTACATTAAATTTACAATTTATTTATTTACAGTGTGAAAAAACTTTTGGATAGTGGCGATGGCGGCACGTAGGGCAAAACGGCTTGGAAAATCTGGATGTGTCGTTGGGCCAAAATGGGGCATCCAAAAATTATTGGAAAACTGAATGTGCCCTCACTGTCCCGTTTTGCCCCGGTCTCCCCTATATGACTTATATCGATAGGAATATATAATAACATATAATATTGATAGTGATATATATAATTATATCGATATACTTACAAGGATGCAAATGCATCTTTGACCATGTAAGACTGTTGTGGGGCTGCGTTCTGTGTGGTGACGCTCATCCCTGTTTTCGTAAGAATCTCTAATCGGATATTGTGTGTCTCCCTAACGCCAAATAAATTTTACACTAACATTCGATAAAAAAAAAATGATATTGCATTCTTGCCGTTGATTATCAGAAGGTTGATTAAACAAAAATGCTCCATTATAGTCGAGACAAGTGTAATCTGCACAGTCGTAGATGAGGATAAAGAGAATTGAAGTCACTGAAGCCGTGCGTATTATCTCTAATAACAGTAATAAAATAACACCGTCGAGGTGTGTCATTAAAAGATAAGAGGCCTCATCTATTATACAACGCTCACGTATCGCCTTGTAATTGAACTGCCACGGCTGCTTCGGGCAAGCGTCTATAATTATCGTTAATTAACCCTTCGTACGGTGACCGTATCCTATACGAAGGGGATCTTCTGTCGCAGCGGCCGGGGTCTACACAGTGCGTAGACCTATGATGCGTCCTGTTTTAGCCGAGTTCCAGTCTAAAAAAAACATCTGGATCCTGGCTAAAGGCTTAATTCCAAGAACGGGGAATAAGACGGAAAAGAAGATACAAAAAATATTGAAGGAGTGTAACCGCGGTTGAGCAGAGATTCTCGATGTCTCGAAGCTCTCCAATCGAAACTTCGATGTCGAACCTGAGATAATTCCTGGCGCGAGGCACCCGTACGTAAAGGGTTAATCACAATATTATCTGATCTACAAATAATTGACGGTCGCCAATAACCTTAGTGTTGACGCGACATTAAATATATGTAAAAAATATAATTTATGTGAAAGTCGAAATTACGAATATTGAACATCCTTTGAAAATATTTTGTAACAGCGGGGATAATTAAACAAGCGTGATAATATAAGGAACATTTTTTTATCTCAATCTAGGCCGATCGCAGTCGTACACCCAGAAAAATAATTTACTTGACGGCCATCGTTTATTTGGTTTAATTAAAATATTTATTTGATTTAAGTGACTATGTACTTAATTAAAATTAATATTTATTTTAATCAAATAAATATTTAACTTAAATCTAATAAACGTAGGCCGTCAAATAAATTATTTTTCTGGGTGTACAGACTGCAAACATCAAAGCAAAATGAAACCTGGAATCCAGGGATGAAGACTGAGAAGAAAACAAGACTCAATTAGTTATGCTGCAAAGCAGAGAAGTGTGCGATTTCCGCTGAGTTCGAAGTTTCCTGCCCAAGTGACGAGATCAGAAATCACACGAGGTGAAAATTATTCGTTAAGGTAACTAAATTTCTTGCGTCGCAATCGCCGACTTCGTTAAAATAACTACATTTCTTGCGTCGCAAAGTCGTCATATTCGCTAATGAACATTACTCCCCCGGGAGTTACGAGCCGTATTACAACCTTAGGGAGTAATGAAACAGTACTGCGCATGCGCACGGGTTAATAATGATCATTGATCAATACTCGGCGATTTTTTGCCCGTGTTGCGCGCAAGGTATGAGATTATTTTAGCGAAGTTAGGAAAATAAAGATATTGAAGGAAACATCTTGCAACAGCGGAGATCATTAAACAGTCGAGATGATATGCGGCAAAAATATTTATCTGAATCTGGATCGATCGCAATCACACATATCGCTAAGTGCAATCCGATGTCTAATAGCACCCTAAGGCGAATGTCTATAAACGAGCACCCTTTGGCGAGTGCGACTCAGTCCATTTTTCCTTTCCCCACAATCTTAATAAATTCAATCAATCGAGAAATCTTAAGAAAATAATATCTCGACGAAATCTTGTGCAATTTATTATATTCCAAAAATATAGATTATATAACAAAATCGTAAAAAAAATCAATAGTAAATATCAATTGTACCGCATCATCGTTTTTGACTTTCGGACTCCGAGCCGTCTCGTTCTTCCCCATCGAGTTTCGCAAGTCAACTGATAATAATTCAATAAGTCAACTGATAATAATATTAATAATCGTTTTGTAACGAATAATAGTTTTCTAGTGCTCCTCGCAATTCTTCGTGCTCTGAAAATTCCTGATCGTCTTTTTACCCGACCGATCGATGCGTGACTTTGGCAAGCAAGCTCTTGAATACTTAGGCGCGTGAGTTCTGGACGTAAACTGTCGGGGACTTGCGTGCAGCCTCGCCGTATCGTAAGTGATGATCTTTCAGCCTCCAGGATGTAATTGTCATCGAGGACGATAGCGCATCAGTGCAGCGGTGTGGATAACGCGCAAGGCTCTAATCGATGTATATCTTGCCAAAGTCGTCGCCGTCATCATAACTGCTTCCGCGGCTGACATACGTACCGCCTGAGCCTCTGGCAATACCGATTTAGTGTGAGCGCGAACGAGCCTCGTGAGCGGACGGTGGGATCGCCGTCAAGATCTGATTTTTTATTTACATAGAAAACGATTGCTTTGAAAAAAATTAATTGAAGAATTATAAAGGTGGGTGACATGATAGAAAAAATCCTTGCAACTGAAATGATGTCACTTCCAGTTTGAAAATCTCATTTTTCGGAGCTGAAGCGAAATTACAAATTAAAAGATTGTAGTATGCATCCTCTCCAGCATCCTTGCGCGTGATTGGTTCGGCGATTGTCACCGTGCCAACCGCCGAACCAATCGCCAACCGCCGAACCAATCGCGTTCGAGGAAGCTGACGCGCATGCAAATTATATAATATTTTAATTTGTAATATCACTGTCAGTCCAAAAACGAATTTTCCGACCGAAAGTGCCGTATTTCCGTTCTGACGTGACTTCCGGTCGAAAAATTCGTTTTTGGACTGACAGTGATATTGCAAATAAAAATATTATATAATTTGCATGCGCGTCAGCTTCCTCGAACGCGATTGGTTCGGCGGTTGGAACGGTGACAATCGCCGAACCAATCACGCGCAAGGATACTGGAGAGGATGCAAACTACAATCTTTTAATTTGTAATTTCGCTTCAGCTCCGAAAAATGAG
>JAPYZC010001763.1:0-21330 GCA_030522665.1 Ichneumoninae sp. A BG-2022a | reverse complement strand
ACACCCACGCACACCCACGCACACAAAAGCACACCCACGCACACCCACGCACACCCACGCACACCCACGCACACCCACGCACACCCACGCACACCCACGTACACCCACGCACACCCACGCACACACACATGCACACCCACGCACACACACATGCACACACGAGGGTATTTTTTTCTGCGTACCGTTCAGATACCAGTCGAAGCCGGCCAGCGGCTTCGACTGGTGCAACCCGATGATGCAGGGTTGTTAGCTGATTAGTTGAAAGTTGCCGAAACATCGGTCCTCCAGAATCACAAAACCCGCGATACTTGTGAATGAAACGGGAGGCTCGCATCACAAAAGTACAGATTTTTATTTCGGATTTTTTAAATGAGGCTATGCTTTCGTAAAACGGAAAAATCTCGAGATTTTAGTGCTAAAAATACATAAAATGCTTAGATGAACGCAGAGCATTATAATAAAGGACCATTATGAGAAAGCGATATGAAAATTTCAATTTTCAACTTGTACGAGGAACCGATATGAAAATTTCAATTTTTAACTGTTACGAGGAACCGATATGAAAATCTCAATTTTCAACTTTTCTTTAATGTTCGTTTCGGTTTTTTTTTACCTATTGATGAATATAATCGTGAATCGGAGCAGCGAGATCTGTCGGCCGCGAGGCCGAATGTGGTTCTCTGCGTGTGGTTTTGGCCTCGAAGGCGTCGGTCAAGTGGAGCTCCAGGAGGGAAATGAAATTCGAGAATACCCTCGGATGATTGGCCAGGGAGTCCACCGAGAGCTCGTTGTAGTCGAGAATTAAACGCTCGACCTTCTGCACGTGACGGTAGGGGAGACAGGGGCAAAATGGCACAGCGGGGCAAAACGGGACAGTGAGGGCGAAACTCAATTTTCCAATAATTTTTGGATGCCGCATTTTATTCTAGAGATCACAGCCGGATTTTCTAAGCCGTTTTGCCCCACGTACCACTATCGACACAATCCAAAAGTTAATGGAAAATTGCGTTTTGGCTCATTATCCCATTTTGCCCCGCTGTGCCATTTTGCCCCGCTCTCCGCTAAGTCTTGCCGCGTATCTCGCGGATCTTATTGTCCGACATATCAATTAGGGGAGACCGGGGCAAAATGGCACAACGGGGCAAAACGGGACAGTGATGGTGAAACGCAGTTTTCCAATAATTTTTGGCTGTATAGCCAGCGTGTGTAAAATACGAGAAGCGTGCGTAAAGTATGAGAAGTGTGCATAAAGTACGCGAAGCGTGCGTAAAGTACCCGGGGTGTGAGTGAAGTACGACAAGAGTTCGTAAAGTAAAATCGGTTGGTTGTGCGCATACGCCGGGTTATTTTTAGTAACTTATCGAGATGATTTTTTTACATTGGTCATGAAATAAATGTTTATTGGTAAACGTACAAATGTATTCACGGATCTGTGTGCGTTTCCTTATTAATATACTCGTCAAGCGACGCCGCAGCGTCTCGACGCCGAGTACTTAGGAGAAAAAATAGTTTTTAGTAAATTTTACTATAATATCGGGCGAGCTTATTTTACCACATCTACGTCCTCTACATATAAATATAGTTTCATAAAAAATAAAGGGCGATCACATTTGCATCATTCGTTAAAAATCTGCTGAGAAATTGTATTTGTCACGTCGATCACACATTTGCGTCATTCATTAAAAATCTGCTGAGGAATATTATCGGTCGCGTCGAATAACGTCGAATAACCCATATAGCAAGAAATATTTTTTAAATATATGAAAATAATATTTAAAAATTTGTATCAAAATATTCCAACGAAACGTTTCTTAACTATTTCAGAAACGTTTCAGAAACGAAATGGTGGTCAAATATTTTTTACTATTAGTAAAATATTTTCAATATAAAACAAAAATATTATAGCGAACCTTAAAAAATATTTCCGTCCTATGTGGGTACCGGGTATGGTGGACACACTCACACGTTCTACATATATTCCGGACAGTCTATATATTATTATTCTGTAATTTGTTAATCGTCGAAGCCTTTCTCCGCGCGCTATTATAAATCATGACGTCGTTTCGTTAAGTACACGCGCACGCGACTTACTCCCCGTCCTTTCGGCCATAAAATTTGTCTGTAAAATATTTTGACACCGAAGTATAATTCAATACGCGGCCAAAACCGTCGAGTACAATCACGCTTCGCTCTCCCTCGTTTCGCCGGTCGCTATGGAAGTGTATCTCACTCTCCTGTTCACCGACTCTATGACCGGACCCAATTTCTTCCGAAGGTCCTCGCGTTGCACGTAGATCAACGCGCAGATGAGAGCAACGAGAAGCAGAGAAAGTACGGTTATCGCCGCCGTAGTTCCTCGTTGGGAGGTCGCCGCTCCGAGCTTAGCCGCGCAGTTTTTCGTCTCTTCCAACTCTTGCTGCTTAGCTCTTCCATCTGCAATGATACATAATGTTAATACAATTCTGACGATCCGTCGTATCAATTTTCGTCGAACTAACGCGACTCAAAAATGACCCAGAAGATATCTGCATGACATCAAATTTCATCATTGGCACGTCTCCATTCAATGCATGGCTGCAGAAAGAAAAAAAAATTGTTCACTTGTAGAATTTTATTCTCCAAGTGAACTTCCCTGAGCGAAGTTTATGCCGGATGAAATTCAGTCTCGTGCAGATATCTTCAGGGTCATACTTAAAATTATGAATCTTTCACTCACGTTCCGAGCATCTCAGTTTATTTTTATTTCTCACGGTGATCTTCGTTCTCTTCATCCACTTGATGAACGGATTTAATTTGCACGAGCACT
This sequence comes from Ichneumoninae sp. A BG-2022a, assembly GCA_030522665.1. Taxonomy (NCBI): domain Eukaryota; kingdom Metazoa; phylum Arthropoda; class Insecta; order Hymenoptera; family Ichneumonidae; species Ichneumoninae sp. A BG-2022a. The sequence continues at coordinate 18,524 of JAPYZC010001763.1, read as the reverse complement.
CGAAATGATTGTTGGACAGATCGATCATGACCGTTTGATTATGCTTTGCGAAGCTGTCCAGGGTTTTGAGGTCGCGATCCATCACTCTCGTGAAATTGTTTTTCTGCAGATCGAGGAAACGCAAATTGTGGAGGCACGACAAGTTGAAGTGAAGGGCCGTCAGATCGTTGTCGCCGAGATAGAGATCCATGAGATTCGGCAGGTCGCAGAATACGTTCGAATCACGAAACTCCGAGATTTCGTTCTGCTCCAGATGCAGCTTTTGGAGTTGCGTCAAATTGCTGAAAGATGTTAATTCAAAAGTTACTCGACGGTCTCGCTTTGAGGATAAACAAACATTTTATCGATGAATTCGATTGACATTCTTTTCTTCTTATTTTTTACTTCGTCATAGAGAAGCTTTGTTTTGGTGAAAAAAAATAATAATAATAATAATTCGAGATTTTTATGAAAATGTGTTCAGAATGTTGAAAAACATCGAAAGATCACATTTAGAAATAATGTTCGGATGCATGTGTATGTGTATGTGTGAATCAGACGCGAAAAATCAAACCGCATTAATTAAAAAATGCCCCGACCGATGAAGCTGAAGTTTCACACACACAGCATGGCATGAAGTTAACCACAGCATGGGTGGTTAATAGTCAATGTTTCTTCAAAATTTATTTACAAAGTATTGAGCCGTTTTTTTTTGTACTCGATTTTAATGTTCTTTAAAAATGTCTGTGCGCACTCTAGCTTTTGCAATTTCTTAGCTGTCGGGACAAAAAAAAGTGCCAACAAAAAATCAGTAGTGCATAACTAAAAAGTTGAAAACTGAAATGTTCATATCGCTTTCTCATAAAATTTGATAATGAAAATTTGCACAACGTTTCCTCATGCAAGTTGAACATTGAAATCTTCACATCGCTTCGTCATAAAATGTGAAAATAAAAATGTCCACATAGCTTTCTCACAATGTTCCTTTATACGCGAAGCTTCCTCCACGTGGAAGCCCGAAATACAGAAAATGCTTTCCCATAGATAAACGCAGAGCATGCTAATAAAGGAACATTATGAGAAAAGCGATGAGAAAATTTCACTGTTCAACCCTTACACAGAGAAAAAAAATCATTTGAGTCAACAAAATGTGCGCTTACGGGTGGCGAAACAAATGTTTGGCTTAATACAGCAAGTATTTCGTTCTATCAACCAAAAATTTGTTTCGCCACCCGTAAGCGCTCATTTTGTTGACTCAATCGATTTTTTTTCTCAGTGTACGAGAAACCGACATGAAAATCTCAATGTTCGGCGTTTAAAAAACATCGGTCTCGCTTTTTTCACCTGTTGACAAATATATCGTGAAGCGTAGCAGCGAGATCTGTCGGCCGCGAGGCCCAATCCGGTTGGCTGCGTGTGTCTTTGTCCTCGAAGGCGTCGGTCAAGTGGAGCTCCATGAGGGAAACGAAATTCGAGAATACCCTCGGATGATTGGCCTGGGAGTCCAGCGAGAGCTCGTTGAAGTCGAGAATCAGACGCTCGACCTTCTGCACGTGATGGTAAGTCTTGCCGCGTATCTCGCGAAGCTTATTGTTCGACATATCGATTACTCGCAGATTCGGCACCGAACGATCGAGTTCGCCGAATACGTTCCACGGCAGTCTGTCGAGATTGTTTCCCGTGAATATCAGCACCTTCGTATTGTTGGGCAGATGCTCGAGGGGTTTGGTGTCGTTGAAGTTGGAGTTGGTGCAATTGACGACGTACTCGTGACGACCGTCGTAACACGCCATCTGACAGTGGCAACGATTCTTGAACTCCGGGCCACACTCGAGCATCGACGACTCCGGCGTCTCGAGACTGTGCCAATTCTTGTCGTCGCACGTCGCCTCGTCGTTGTAGCAACTGGTCGTTGCGATCAACGCGCCGATTATCAGCCACGAGGCTATACTTAGGATTTCCGAGATCGGCCTCATCTTCATCCTGCGGAAAATAATGAGAGGTACATGAGAGAGCGAAGGGAAAGCTGAGTTCATGCCGCTCAGGCCGATCCCGCTATAACGATCTCGGCTCGATGCCAATTTTCATCATGCAAGCGTTAAAGATTCTCAAAAAGCAACATTTTTTTTTAGTCTTTGAACTTCTTTGAGTTTATTATTTTTTATTATGAATTTAAATGAAACGTAATTACTGACGAAAAAAATATAAAAACTAGTTTTAGACAGTAAAGTAGGATCGAACTTTTCTTGTCCACAAACGTCCACAATTCTTTTCATGTTAAATTTACCAACAAAATTTTTATCTATTTTACAACAATGTCTGTCAAGTTTACAAATATTTTTTATGAAATTAACAACAAAATAATTGTGGACTTTCGTGCACAAATAAAGTTTGTTAATGTACAAATCTTTTTTACTGTGTGGTCTGTGCGCGTTTGTTTGTGCTGAATAAATCTGTTCGCGCCGTTTAGGTACCTCCCGATGTACCGATCTCTCCGCGATGCTAATTCATAATGCAAACGTTAAAAATTCCAATGAAGCGTAGTCAAGCGGAAGAAAGCAAGACATTTTTTATGCTCGAGTATCTTTGGGCTCATAATTTTTTATTATTAAATAAAAAAAATAATAATAAATTACGAAAAAATCCAAAAATCAGTTTTGGTTTGTGCACGTTTATTCGTGCTTAATTAATTAAGCACGAATAAACGTGCACAAACCAAAACTGATTTTTGGATTTGTTCGTAATTTATTCTTTTTTTTTTATTGAATAATATAAAAATATGAGCCCAAAGATACTCGAGCATAAAAAAATGTCTTGATTGATAATATCTAACCTTTACTTTAAGCATTAATGCTTAAAGTAAAGGTTAGATACCTCTCGATGTTCCAAAGATAGTCAAACGGAGGAAAGCAAGACATTTTTTTTTATGCTCGAGGATCTTTGAGCTGATAATTTTTTATTATTAAATTTCAAAGAACATAATAACTGACGAAAGAAATTTTAAAAATCAGTTTTGGTCTGTGCACTTTTGTTCGTGCTCCCTACGTCCAAGATCTGTTTCTCAGTGAACTCTCGATGAGTCACACAAGGTACACTCGAAAGTGGGGGAACCTACGTTCCTGTTTGTGTGAACGAGCTGGACGCAGCATAGAGATTTTCTTAGACGCGCTGTATCCAGCAACAGGTGAGCAGGGGAGAAGGATTAAATTAAATCCCTAGGGGCTTAAAATAAATCACGGCACGGAGGGACGAGATGAACGTCACGGTTTCTCCTTAAACGACCCACTTTTGTTTCAGGCGGTTGGACCGCTTCACACTAGTCAAATGAGTCCTACATTTTTAAAGTCGTATATTCTACAAAAAATGTTCACGTCTATTAATTTATAGTGCATTGTTATTCTTATTGGGATTGAAAAACATTATTTACAATAGATTTGCAAAAATATTAACTGGTTTGTACTAAATTTTATATAAGGTACACATTCGTTCAGTTTTTTAAAAGAATTATCCGTAATGTTTGCTCGATTTTGATCTATCAGGGCTCTGCGAATTCACCGTGTAGATATTCGATTGTATTTTTCGTTTAAAAATTACGGCCTTTTATTACAAACAATCATCCACTATAATCAGTGGATGCGTTGAAGTTTGTATAAGCGACTTAAAAAATGTAACACTCATTTGACTAGTGCGAAGCTCTCCAACCTCCTTAAGAATGCATCACACGTGCATTCCCAGCCAAAAGTGAGATTCAGTGAGAATTTGAGAACTTCCCAATGGCATAAAAATCTGAAAAAAATCACCTGTACTAAAGGTGTCAAGAACATTAACTTTGCATAATAATAATATCAAAAAGTTATTAACAAATTGCTAAGAAAAATTGTTCAACAAATAATCAGTGAACCTTTTTTTTATTTTCAAAAGAATTCGTTGATTTTCTGAAAGCCTCCGATTTTCTTACATCTTTGAACATTCCGTTTTGATTTTTTTAAACTAGACAACTACGGAACTGTTGGAATCGGAATCGCGGCTCTACATCGATTTTTCACATTTGCTTAAAAAAAAGATTGAAATATAGGAAGATTTTGAAACTAAACTCATATTGGATTCCAAAAAGTCAATCAACGAATTTAAATTGAGAAAACAAAAAGGTTTTCTGATTTTCACCTTTCAAACAATTAATTTTTAAAATAATTTTTTGATAACTTTTGACATTATTATTATGCAAAATCAAAGGTCTCGACATAATTAATGCACCTGATATTTTTCAGATTTTTGGCAGATCGCGATGTACAAAAACGTCGATCGACTAAAACTTTTCGTTGGGAATGTATGTGTGAAGCATTCTTAATGCGCCGTATTTTATTTACAGATAAGAAAAACAATGAGCGTAGGGAGGGCGAAAAGGTGCCACGAGAAATCGTTGGCTACGCCAGGAGCCCGTTCAGAAACTTCGTTTGGATAACATAAAACGAGGGAGAGAGAGTCCTGCACTGGTGTGCGTGTCAGAAAGAGAAGCTAGTTACACCCAGGCCTGATTTCCGAAGGCGGCCCAGTGCGTATTCCTTAGTAAAAGACGATAACCACTTGAGCGCACGGCCGCATACACACACACACACACAAAGACGCGCACACTAATAAGCAAAGCGGCCCTTTGTCGTTCGAGAGCTCAGGTATACAGAGAGCAGTTAGGTTTTAGAGAGAAAATTCTTTCGAGGCTCCCCTGCACGTCCGCCTCTCAACAGGTGATCTCGTCGAAACAGTTCCACACGAAACTTAAAAAAAATCCTATCGCGAACTTACCACTGGATAGACCGAAAAAAAAATGTCTGTAACTTACTTGATGAAAAGAAAAAGAAAATACCGGTTGTCCTGAATTTGCCGGCGCCCACGTCGACGTTACAACTGAAAGGCAAAGCTTGTCCTCGAGGAACTTAAAGATTCGTCAGCGCGCTACATAGCTTGCTTCGCGAGCGAGGAAATATTTGTCGAGCCGAGTGCCTTCCGAGCGAGGCTCGCAGCGACTATGTGTACGGGCCGACGCACTACACCTATACACCGATTCCGACGTAGGAAACAACGAAGCGGGGGGCTGACGCTCGTTCGCAATGAACAAGAAAAGAAAAAAAAAAGAACGGATATTATCAGGTGATGTGAACGATGAAGACGGCGACGAGGAAGCGGCCACAAGGAGGCAGCATTGCGTAATTTCGGCGAGGTCCCCGGACGTCCAGCCCCGAGAACGTGTCGGGAATATTATAGCGATCCTACGTGAATCGTCGTCGATTTAACTCGCGGCCTTAGGCGCCCTCTCGTACGAGATAAAATTTATTTTATTTCTCTCCGCGTTAGCGTGTCCGATCGCAGGCGTGTCGCGGCCGTGCCGATTCGGTTCAGGTGAAACGAAGAGACTGGGACCAGCGACAGGTAAAGCGTCCGAGTGCGGAGGAATAAAGGAAACGCGTAGACATTCCGCGGCACTGAGAACCGAACAGCGTTGTTTCGCCGTGTTGCGGTCCGGAGAACAGCAACAGGCCGAGCAGCATCGGGGCCGCACCTGCGACCCCACTCCGCCCGATAGCCTCGCCGGTCTCTTCCACCTCTCCTTCCTTCCGTCCCGCCTCCCCTCTCGCTCAGCTTCCTCGATCGGCCGGGTGGGTGTCGAGAGCGAGAGCACCAGGTTTTCCGGACCGACCGGAGGATATCGAGACGTAAGTAAAGTAAGGTCGGACCAATGTGCGCATGCGCTGAGTATAGTGCGCTTGGCTATAAAGTGTCACTATCGCAACTCTCGGGAGGCACGAAAATTATCGCTCTTCATGCACGAGTTACAAAATAGTAATTTTTGTAACAGATATAGAAGTGCTACTCCGTGCCTGCTGATAGTGGCGCTGTACGGCTAGCGTGTGTATAGAACGAGAAGCGTGTGTAAAGTACGAAAAACGTATGTAAAGCACGAGAAGCGGGCGTAAAGTACGATCGGCGTGCGTAAAGCACGAGCAGCATGCGTAAAGCACGAGAAGCGTGCATAAAGCACGAGCAGCGTGCGAAATCACGAGAAGCGTGTGTAAATTACCAAAAGCGTGCATAAAGCACGAGAAGCGGGCGCAAAGTACGAGAAGCGCACGAAAAGCACGAGACGCATGCGTAATGCACCCGAAATGTGATTAAAGCACGCGCGGCGTGCGTAAAGCACGAGCAGCGTGCGAAAAGCACTGAAAGCGCACGAAATCACGAGAAGCGTGTGTAAATTACCAAAAGCGTGCATAAAGCACGAGGAACGTGCGTAAAGTACGAGAAGCGCACGAAAAGCACGAGACGCAATGCACCCGTAATGCACCCGAATGTGATCAAAGTACGAGAAGCGTGCGTTAAGTACGAGAAGAATGCGTAAAGTAAAATCGGTTGGATGTGTACGCGCCGGGTATTTTTAGTACACTTGGCTCTCAAGCGCCACTTACGCCACTCTCGGCAAGCACGAAAGTAGCACGTTTCCTGCATGAGTTACACTAAAGATTAAATTTCCACAATTCATTGAAGAGCCATGTATTGAACAATTTGTTTCATTTTTTGGACATTGGTATTATACAATGCAGCCTGGGAGTACAATAATTTATATAAAAGTAAATGCGCGTACTCTTCGGTTACGAAAATATAACTTTTTTTTGTTGTCAAAGGATATATATATATATTCTCTAACGCTACAGTATATAACCCACGAGGCTGTTGTTTTACACACACACGCACACACATATATATTTATATATATATATATCTTTTCAATTCTTTCTTTGCGTCGTTTTGCAAATAATAGCATATCGGTGCGAATTATATATATAAATGGCTAATGAGTCCAGAGACCAGAGACGTGCGTTTAATAATTAAAATGGGTCCCAGACACGCGCGTAGAATCGGATCTCGTGTCCGGCCTCTGATCGTAATAATACATCGGTTGAATTTTTTTGCAAACTATAAATTAAATCATAACTTAATCTTAGAAGGATTTATTCTCAATAATATATTATTTAAAATCTTTGAAAGTAAGCCCGATGGGGCCGTGTACGAACTAAACGCATGACTCGTCGCATCGCCACGACTCACGCTCACAATGCTTTCGTACAATCTGCGAAATTACACGAGACGAACTGGACCTCTCGCGAACGAGAGCCGCTCGATCGATCGAAACGAACTGGTCGATAAATTATACGCATCGATCAATGAGAAGCATGAAACGGATGAATATAACATAGCATTTAAACAGCTCGCATTAATATTCGTGAATACACAATATTATGCACATCATTTGATAACGAGACTCTCGCCGATCTAAATCGACTCTCTTTGATCTACGTTTTTATTACTACAATATATATATATATTCATCTTTTTTTTGAAACATTAAATCTTTGTCATGGTTGTAAAATTATTACTTCGCGGCGTAACGCTGCCGCGACGCGCTAGACGATTATCATCGAGACTCGAAACAAACAAAACACCTAATCGACGCGTAAAGACGCACCCCGTCAGACTCCCGAACCTTACGTTTAACATCTACGATTCGAAAAAAGCTTGTAACTCGTTCGAAGACTAATTTGAACTAAAGACAATTTCATACTAAGACTCGAGTCTACCGAAAAGGTATTTTATGTAAAAAAAAGAATGTACACGTATCTCGTGTATATATATATATAAATATATATATATATAAATTCAAAAACGATATATAAAGTTATTTTTTGTAAAGTTTGCGCGCGTTTATCCATATGGAAGTTGAACATCGAAAAATAACTACAGGTGTATAGAGATTTCAAATCTGGTATGTTGGCGTAGACGTGTGTATAGTACATCGAAAGAGGATGGTATTCAGTTCGGAGTGTTTGCGACAAAGACACTGAAGAAATCGCGAATTACATAAAGTTATTCTTATAAAGTTTGCGCGCGTTTATCCGTATGGAAATTGTACATCGAAAAATAAATACGGGTGTAAATACTAGAAATAGACATTTCTAGTCCGGTATGTTAGAGTAGACTTGCGTACACACTGTAAAAAAAGAATTGTATATTGATAACCGGATTGAAAGTTTACATATAAAAACTGGTACATTGAATTTAATATGCCAGTTTTTAAATATAATGAGCATAAAAACTTCCAGTTCGGCACATTAAATACCATACGATTTTTTTATAGTGTAGTACATCGGAACAGGATGATTTTTAGTTCGGAGTAATTCGGACGAAGACACTGAAGAAATCGCGAATTATGTAAAGTTATTTTTGTAAAGTTTGCGCGCGTTTATCTATTTGGAAATTGAACATCGAAAAATTATATAATATATAATTATATAAATTAATTATATTATATAAAAACTATATAGATGTATAGAGATTTCAGGTCCGGTATGTTAGAGTAGACGTGTGTATAGTACATCGAAAAAGAATGGTATTCAGTTCGGAGTGTTTGCGACGAAGACACCGAAGAAATCGCAAATTGATAGTAAAAAAAAAAAAATACATGAGATTAGTATTACTCCTCGAACGCTTATTAAAATACCGAACACAGTCGACAGCAAAAAAAATTGACGCTGTACCGGTACAGATAATTACAAAAAGAAAATGGATTCGTGCTCGGTTAATATTAAAAATTAATACGTTTTGTCGAGTAGCGCACAATTCCTCTGTCCACTCCTTGATCCAAACCAAGTTTCAGTCAAGTATCAACTATGGATTTATCGTCATTGAAAAGAAGCAGTCTTCGAGATTCCACGAAGCGACGGAGAAGTTCAACGCGAAACGAAACATATATCTTTGGCAGAGTAAAATCGTAGACTGAATCGTAATTCTTTTTTTTTCTGTTTTCGAATCTTTCCATTCGCCAACCTCCCTGAACCCTTACACCGTCCGGAAGATCGTGCAACAAAATGTCTTGTACCCCGAAATTAATCACGAGCCTATGTTCGCGGACTCGTCACTCGACAAAAGACGTTCCAACATTTCGTTATATGACAACGGGACGCAGGTACTGAAGATTTTTCGACACGTATCTTAATCTCTTACTGGTTAAAGCGTTGTGCTATCAGGTTTCTGTTCTTTTTTTTTCATCGTAAATATGCAGGGAAACGCTTGCCCGCGTGGCTATCTCTTCGTCCCCGGAGACGAGGACGGCCGGACAGTCGAGTACATCGAGCGGTTAGAGAAGACACTTACGCACACACAATTTACCCCACGAATCTTGGCACAGAAAGAAAAACTATGAAATCAGTCATAATTCAGCGGTATTACGAGACGCGGGACGCTGAGGGCGGGGCATTTTGTGGGATGTTTGGCGATGTCGAGGAGGACGACGAATTTTAGTTTTACTTTAGCTCGGCTTAAGCTTTGTAACGATCCGACGAGCCGATGGCGCAGCAGAGAACCAGCGAGAATATGAGTCCGATCAGTTCGAGAGTTCCAACACCGATTGTGACCCCGAGAACGGTGCACGTCTGACTCTTCAGTGCAGCAACGAGTTTGTCGATGCAGCCCTTTAAAAAAAACGACATTAGTCAAAGGATTCGTTTAAGTAACTCGCCATGAATTGTGTTATTGGCAGCAAGACGATCAGTAATGTTTTGACGGCAACAAAATATTACGAAAAATTGCCGAAAAAATGACAAATAATAACAGAAAAAAATTGAAAATAATCGCCCAGAAAATTACAAATAATCGACCAAAAAATTACAAACAATTGCCTAAAAAATTACCTCTTGATAGATATCCGCATTAATGACATCAGCGAGTTTAATTCGGCGCGAACGGTTGCACACTTCCGGATCCTTGGTTATGCAGCAAGACTCGGGTATGTTGTAGGTATTGTCGGAATCCATGGTGACGGTGAGACTAAGCGGCTGGGACGTATCCTTGCGGGAATATTTACTTCCGGCCCAGTCGTCGGGTCCTTTGGCGCCGCAACAGCCCAGACTCGACTGGAAAGCGTTGACGATCTGAGTGCGAGACTCGATCTCCCCGTATTCTTTCTGAAACGGAATAACATTGGAATTAGTAACGTGTCCAGCTACGGATAGAATGACGAATAATGAAACCAATTCTAATACGAGTCCATCGAATTTCGGTCCGACGAACAACGAGGAAGCTCACCTTGACGGTAACCATCACCGAGTCATTCAGGATTGTTTCCAGTCGATCGCTGTTGGTGTACAGCCAAGCCCCGGCGGCGATTTGGGCGACCACGACGACCAGGAGACAGCTGAAGAATCCGACGAGCATGCACTGAGACTCCCGGAATGCTCCGCAACATCCCAGGAAGGAAACGATCATCAGGAGGCCTCCAGCGGCGAGGATAATGTAGAGACCTGCAATGTAGTTATGCTGTTGCTGCGCCAGAGACACGAGGAACGTCTGATCGGCCAGCATCCATATCGCGAGTACGGCTGCGGTTAGCCCAAGAGCCTGGAAAAAAAAAAATCATATATATTTGTAGTTTAACTACAGACGAAAATATTTATATTTTTCCGAATTTATAGGAGTTTATAACATGTTGAATTCTATTATGATTTGTATTATATCAAGAACTTTTGTTCGCTAGTTCTCGATTAATTACTTATTTTTTGTTGAGATATTATTGTATCACATACGAGCTTACGATTTCAGTCACCACTGTTGTCAGTAATGTGTGATGTAAAAGGAGTAATCCGTGAAATAAATTAAATTAAATATATATATAACTTGTGACTATCATAGGATGCCAGTAAATCTTGTCTATAGTAGCTTTGATATTTATTTTTTTGAGTGAGGTAACGAATAAAGAAATATTATTTCGTCTCAATCTTTCCTATTTAAACAAAACAAAAATGCAAAAATGCCAGGAAGTAACAAATAAATATCATAATACTATCATTCGTTACAATTAAATCTTGTCTACAACTGACTTTAACGTTTATTTTTCGACGTCAGGGAAAGGAATAATGGGGGATCGTTTCATGTCACCCCTTCATACTTAAAAAACAAATTGCAAAATTTCCAAAAACCGAAAAATTATTATATTAAAACTGTCATGAGATGCAATTAGGTCTTGTCTATAGTCACTTTAATATTTATTTTTCGGCATCAGCGGAAGAAATAAGGGAGAATAGTATCAGCTCACCCCTTCGCACTTAAAAAAAATTAGAAATGTTTGAAGCAAGAAATAATTATTGCCGGCGTAATTATTTCCCTGCTATCGTACGTGCTACGAAGAAAAGCATGTACGATTTGTAATATAAAACCGTCTTCACTCTTTCTCGACGGTACAAAACAACGACTCTTCCGTTCCTCCTCGGGAGATCGTTCAAAGAAAATCCTATCTACAGTCCCTTTAGTATTCATTCTTCGGCTGAACGAATAAAGAAGTATCGTTTTATCTCTTTCCTTTCCACTTTAAAAAAATGTAAAAACGCCAGAAGCGAAAAATAATTGTTATCGGAGTTTCGCTGCTAGTTCGTGCTGCAAAGAAAACAATTTCCTTTGTAGCACGATTTCCAATATAAAACGTCTTCACTCTTTCTCGACGGCACAAGCAACGGCTCTTCCGTTCCTCCTCGGGAGATTTTTCCCCCTCCACACGGCGATCCGCATGGCTATAAAGTTCAGAGCGCCAGCAGCGCCACCCGACATTCTCCGACAGGCTCTCGAACGGGCAACACCACCGGATTTTCTTTACCGGTTCGGACTTCGAACTTCTCCCGATAGTCCATTTTTTAATAAAAAAATTATACGAAAAATGCTAATGAATGAGAAAGCAAAAAGTTCCTCATTGACTAAAGTCGAAGTCTTCTCCGTATTTAATTATCCGCCATTCGCCTTGTCCAAGAGGTCAGCTGTAGATCGGCGATACACATAACCTCATCGTGTAACAGTGCCGCAGTAGGCGCCACGCTCTCGTGAGAGTGACGCAATAAAATGCCCTCTCAAGGCTCCCGGCCTTATTAAGCCACGCATTCTTCCTGCCTTATAAAAACCAAGCGCATCCGTACTGCAGCACGAGCCTCGGGGTCGGTCAATTCTCTCGGTTAATTAAACGACCTCGATAACAATATTCGCCAAGATTATTGTGTATCAACGCTGGGGAGGCTCGGGTAATTATTACGAAAGCATGCTGTCGGCATAGAACACGAGTTCACACATCCAGGAAGTCGATGACTCAATAGAGTTACGCCTTTTACGATCGTCGAGGCGACGAACCCCATTCGATTTTCCGAAAGCAGGTGGTCGCGCATGACTCATTTTTCTTCACCCTCAAACACCTGGCCATCCATTCGAAATATAACATAAAACGTCGAGCCAGTGTTTACCGTGGGAACGCGGGAACGTTTGCATATCGACGAGTGCTGCCGTATAGTCGATATCTCCAAACGTTATTTATCATTCCATCTGTATATTTCGTACACGATTCGTGTTGTCCTTAATTCACGCGTTTCCGCCACTGGGTACATTCGAGCTCAATTCCAAGTACATTTGAAACATAGGTTCTTTTTTATTTCATACAATAAGCAGAAAGTATTTCACCGAAATTAATGGCATAAGGTAGAAAAACAAAAATATGGCCTAGATGAACAAATAATAATGAGACTAAAATAAAAGAAAATAACATAGCATATAAACAAAAAAACCAAGCAGAAGATGAGTTGCATGCACAAACACCGCATCTTTTACCTACTTTCCGATGTTCCTTAACTCAAACGTTTCTGCCATTGGCTGCAGTTGAGAGACATTATAATGAAAAATAAATAAAAAATCGTGACGTCATTTCCGGTTTCAGAATCTCCGTTTTCGACCGTAAGTGATGTCATCCGAAAAAACGTCACTTTTAGTTTCAATATTTCTGGTTTGAAAATCTCATTTTTACGTGACGTGATACTGGATATGCGTCACTTCCGGTGAAAAGCCGAGATTTTGATGCCGGAAATAAAGTTTTCCAGTATACCGTCACTTCCGTTAAAAAATTGGGATTTTCTAACCGGAAGTGATGTTTATCCGTATGACGTCACTTCCGGTTAAAAACCGACATTTCGAATCCGGAAGTGACGTTTTCTCGTATGATTTAACTTCCCATAAAAAACCGAGATTTTTCAAACCGGAAGTGACGTTACAGAGAATTTTCAAACTATTTCTCTGAAGCGTATCTCAAATGCAGCCAAGTGGCAGAGACCCGTGAATCAAGGATCACAGAAAAGTGGGTAAAAGAACGTGCGCGATATCTCTCGAATATATTTGGAATTCATCTCGAATGTACCCAGCGACAGAAACGGATAAGTTAAGGAACACACGGGATATTCTCTGCCGCCCTAGGGGAGACTTTGGAGAAGCGCCGGAGCTGTGTACACATCCGTCGAAGCTGATCGGATTTTTATTGAAAAATATTGGAAAATGTATCAGCTGCTCCCGTGTTCGAGCACTCCTCGCGTCTCGTTCGTAAGAGGCTCAGCGCCAACGGATATCCTATTGAAAAGCGTTCGAGAGCAATTTCAACGGCTCCGCACACGCTCGATGTTCGGCGAGTGTTCGAAGCGACTCCGCTGGCAAGTATACGAAGGGAAGTGAATCTATCTGGATTGTATCTCGCTCCCTCTCTCTCCCAGTAAGTTTTGCACCGTGAATAAAGGTCATTGTAACGGTCGCACGTGTCGCACACGTGGCGTTTCACCTTTGAAAATGCAATACATTATATTTCGGTGAAAAACATCTGGCGGACCAGCTACGACTCGACAAACGAGAATAACGCCAGCTCTGTTACTCGAGAGAGCCTCTCACTCCTCTTTCTTTCCGTCGCTCGGTCTTTCCTATCTCACTTGACCTTGCGTTGTCCGAACCCCTCGCCGTTCTCACGTCGAGTATTTTACGAGCTCGGCAACGTCCTATCGAGGGTCTTTCGGGAAAAACCTTCGAAAATTCGTCGCCCGTTATTGAACATCGCCTCGCTACCTTATCGGCCGGGTTTCCGAACAAATTCCTGACATTCTAGTCTGCCAGCCAAGAATTTATATTACACGTCGATTATTTTTTTTTTACATGTTTATTACACGTTCATGCAATAACTGATATATTCAATATTACATGTATAATTGTGATGAAAAATTAATGTTCACAGTAAGTAAAATAAATAATTAAAAAAGTGTAAGTAAAAACATTGGGAATACTTTATATTTAATAATTTACATTGATTTTAATGTACCAGTCTTTGCATAAAAACTTTCAGTCCGGTACATTAAAGTTAAAATGTTTTTTTTACAGTTTGCCTCGATATTCTTCTCAGGCTTTCACGAAAGTCTTTCGTCAAAAAATAGAAAAATAATCAAAAGTATTCAGTGTTTTAAAATCATTGGCAATTCGTTATTTTTAATAATTTAGTTTAATTTTTATTAAAAAGTATATCAATTTTTCATCACAATCGGACATTAAATTTACCAATTTTTGCATAAAAACTTCCAGTACGAGTACATTTGATTTGATAAGAATTTTTATTACGGTGTTTCCAAACCCCTTGCCATAGTCGCTTTGAAAATTTTTCGACCGCGATAAGGTCACGGGTTTTTCGGGGAAAACCGTCGAGAATTCGTCGCCCGTAATGAACATCGCGTCTCGCTACCTTGCCGACGGGCATCCGATGAAATTCCAGAGATATTCTAGTCTGCGAATGAGCCGAGAATTTTGATTACACGGAGAGTCGAAGTGGCTTCGTGCGAGGCATGCGGGAGCGATGCCGAGAGGGTTTCAGAAGCAGAAGCAGGATGTTGTAGTACTCGGGATATTTTGAGGGTTAAGAGGATGCCGAGTGAGATAAAAATTGACCGGTTCGCGTCGCTGTGTCTGCCTGTCTCGAGTGGGCTCGAAGCGTACGCTCTACGCGAAGAAAGCTACGGGCTCGTGGACAATATTATTCAGACATACACAAAACACATGGGGTCCTTTGGGGAAGGGAACCGCTATGCACCAATACACGATGGAAATACATATAATGACGCCTATGGGGGAATTGAGACAGGAAGCTCACTGTTTAATGTTTAATGGCCCCGGGCGACGCGGTGCACAGTGCCTATGGATCGTGTCATTCGTGCACGTTGCTCGAACTTTTTTCCCTTTTTTTTCTCTCCTATTTCGATGAAGGATTTTCGTGAAAGCTTGAGAAGAATATCCAGGCGAACTATTAAAAAAATTGTACATTTAACGTAACCGGACTGAAAGTTTTTATGCAAAAATTGATACATTAAATTTAATGTACTATTGTGTTGACAAATTAATATACTTTTTCATTGAAGGTAAAGTAAATTATAAACATTTTTGTACAAACGTAGTTAAATTGACGTCAATTATTAAAAACAAAGTATTCCGAATGTTTTCAGTACACTGAACTTTTTTTTCTCTATTTTTCGATGTAAGAATTTCATGGGAGGTTGAGAAGAAATGCAGAAAAATGATAAATGCTGAAATGAGAAAAATGTCATACTTCACGCTGCTGTCGACATAGTTCCGAGTTTCCAATGCCTCGTGAGAAGCCCAATATTGTTCTTTATTTATAATCATAGTTTTTTATTTGCGCTTTTTTTTACGTTATCGGTGTTTATTAATCATATACTTTAATTTCAATGAAACGTATATTTATTTTTCATTAAAATTGTACATTAAATCGAATGTACCAGTTTCTGCATAAAAACTTCCAGCCCACTAAATTCCATACGATTTTTTTTTTGTGCGAGAGCGAGGGATAGTGTCGCGTGGTCGACGGAAGCACGCACGAATGAACCGATTTGTAGGATTGCGAAATAAAGCAACGAGAGCCTGGAGGGTCCCAATTAAATGAAATTAGTACGCACTTTCAAGGTCGTCGTGGCAGCCGCAGTGCTCTTGGAAACGACAAAAGTGTCAGAGACTGTAGTCGGATCGCGGCTGAAAATAAGTCGGTTTGTTTAACCTAGACGCTACCCCGGAGCGTCTATGATTACCCCTCGCGTACCTAGGCCCCCTACACCCGTGACTCAGACACACCCGAGCGACACTCGCGCAACGCTAAGTCGTCCCGTCGTAACTTACAGCTCGCGCGTTTCACCCAGAAATAAATGGACGTCAGACAAAATCTACGAAACACAAACGGTTCACTCGAGAAAATGTGATATGTTGAAGCCAAGTTTACAATGTTTTGAGCTACACTGTAAAAATATCGCGTACCATTGTACTTTACGATCGAATTGCGACAATTCCACCGTTAATTCCGTTGTAAAGATAGACAGGTGGATTATTTATCGTGTCCTAGGATAAATCCACGAGAGCCTGTGAGAAACACAGACGCGCTCTGAGACTCTGTATATCGACATAACTTCACTTACGACTTCAGTCACGCGATATGTAACAGTTTTATTGCGATTGTTATAGAAACCTTGGAAGTAGAAAATTCCCAAACCCCCTCGCCAACGGTTCGCAACTCATATTTTTGCTTTGTTTATGTAAACTTAAGAGCAGCATTTAAGTATCTTCATTTTTATCGACTTTGATTTGGATTTATTGTTTGCGGGTCGAAACGAATATATCGACAGACAGTGCATGCATGAAGCTATTTCGATATACAGAGTGCACCAAAAAAAAAAATATTTATTTGATTAAAATAAATATTTATTTCATTTAAGTAACTATTTACTTAATATAAATAAATATTTATTTTAATAAAATAGATATTTTACTTAATCTTGATAAACGGTGGTCGTCAAATAATTTTTTTTCTGGGTGTGTCTCCGGTTTCCGTAGAAATCCACTGAGGACCAGGAAATACAAATCCATGAAGCAAAGCGAACAGAAATTTTGAGTACAAAATAGGGCGCAGTGTACGCAGTGCATTAAAGAGGACAGTAATAAGTAAAGATAAGTAGAAATACGTAAATGTGAGACACTAAGTTTGAAAGGTGCAATCCACCTTCCAAATTTTATGTTTTCTTGAGCTTTTGCAAATCCAGCGTAACTTATCGCTCACTCGTTTCGCCCACAAACACATGCAGGTCAGGAAAATTTGCGAAAAATAAATGGTTCGGGCAGGAAAATGTGATAAGTTGAAGTCTAGTATAGAATGGTTTTTTTAACCAAACTATAAAAATATTGCATCAAAGTTTGAAAGGCGAAATCCAGCGAGCTTTTGTAAATCCAGGCGTGACTTATCGCTCGCTCGTTTCACCCAGAAATAAATGGGCGTTAGGAAATGTTGCAAAATATAAACGGTTTGCTCGAGAAAATGTTAAATGTTGTAGACCAGTTTAGAATATTTTTATTTAAACTGTAAAAATATCTCATTAATTTGTGTTTTACGACCGAATGACGACAATTCTACCGTTAATGCTGTTGTAAAGGTGAGGTGCAAAGTTTAGAAGGGGCGACCCAAAGAGATTTTGCATACCCGACCGTACCGCCCACTGTTCCGCCGAAGTTTTCATGCCATGTCCTTATTCGAACCGGCACTTTGATCAACGTAATTCCGCAAGTTTAGCAAGCGAGTTTATACACGCCTACGCGAAACTCGACGGCATTCAGCAGGGGGCAGCAAAAGGCGTTTTCTCCGCGTCCGCAACGTCGCGAGACTGGAAGTCTCTCGGCTGCAATCTCGTTGCCGGCACAACTTCGTAATCGTCTAATTTCGCACGTGTTCTATTCTCAAAATCTTTCACTCGGCCGCTCAGCATTCCTCGGAAAAATAGACCGCATAACATGTATACAGGGCATTCCCGACCATTTCGACCTGGATCCAACTTGGATGGAGCGCGCACCTTTTACATGACTGAACTAACTCTCAAAAGCACTTAGATCTTTTTATTAGATTTTTAAAAACTGTTTATAGTTATTTATAATAAAAAAAATAAACACATTAATCGCCACAATTAAAAAATGTGAACAAGTTCTGAAAAATCTTGTGTCATGTGTAAAAAAATTTTACATTTATGCCGGAGTCGGCCTGCGTCACCGTCTAATTTTTATATTCCTTTTTCGAAAAAAATAAAATAAAAACAGTGAAAAAAATTACAAGAAAAAATCAGTTTATCATGGGTTATCGCTTGATAACTTGATGGCTTCGAGATATTTCATTCGTACCTCAGAATCCGTGCTCCAAGATTCGCGTTACAGACCCTTGCTGGACCATCTGGACGATGCGGCAAGTGAAGCCTGTTTGCAACACTAGTTAATCGATAATGCGCCGACCTTTCTGTAAGCGAACTGCGTATTGTCGGGGTACGGAATACAAATTGCGTCCTTCTTGGGTGCACTGGCAAAACCCCCTCTTATTTAGTTAACATCGTTACTAAACGTTACGGACAGTCTACTTTACACGATAATATTGTAAACAAGAGTCTGTGATCGTTATATATATTTTTTTTTATTTAGTAATTCCTCTCGGTATGGCTCCTCGCCTTTTACCTCAACCCCACCCAGATTGCGTCCGTAGCCGACTTACCCCCTGACTGTATCGCATTCGCCGAGGGCCCAGGGAAACTACGGAAAACCTGTGCCGATACAGCCGGTGCCTTCCTAAGTCCTCAAAA
>JAPYZC010001762.1:0-34322 GCA_030522665.1 Ichneumoninae sp. A BG-2022a | reverse complement strand
GCGTCAACTTCCATCTTTCCAGCTGACCCATCGTGATTTGCCGTACATTCACTGCTGTGTTCTTCGAACCAATCGTCGTATTCTTCGGTACCGGATTTTGATTGTCACCATTTACAAGCGTGACAGTAAGACGATTTCACGACAAGGTCAACCACTTTGCTTGAATATTTGCCGATGAGTGTCGTGATTCCAAACAAGGAACTATATCCTCGCTTTTTCCATGTTCCGTCTCCCGACACAGAAAAATCGATTTTTTTGTCGAAAAAAAGAAAATCACCCCTTAATGTTAATCCAGACCCAGCAAATAAACCGTGCTTTCGTCGTAAATGTTGCACCACTTCGTTTATCGATGTTAAACTTAGACAACAAACCGAACAATGTAACAAAGACATTTTGCTTACCGTATAATTAGAATGTGTCGAACTCAGTTGAAGATAATTTAGTAATTTATCATGGATATTAAAATTGCGTCGCGGCAATTTTCTGTGGAATCTTGTTTTCGCGGCAACCATTGTGAAGGAACGTTTAAGATTTGTACTTTGATTTGTACTTTGTACTCGCTTAAACTATTATCACAAAATGTTAAATCTTTAAATTGGCTTTAAAGAGACTAGCGTGCCGCGGACAAGTCGTTGCAATTAATCGTAGTGGACACTCACCCTTCGGCTTGCGAAAGCCAAGATCACACTTCTATCATGCGCGGTGTGAACTTCACCTTGTTATGCATCCCATAGTAGAAAGATTGCAGGAATCCATAAAACGAAGTAAGATTCGCATCGAACTCGGTGTCGAGGATGAAGTGACATTTAAATAACTGGTCAAACGCCTCAGCCGATGATGGGAAGGAATTTTCCGTCTACGGAGATGAAATACGTACTAATAGCACCCTTATTAAGACCGATGGCTTTCAAAGCTGGTTGCTTTTCTTGTACGACGATCGATTCTATAGGAGTTCCGAGCTAAAAACATGAAATAATAATAGCATTGTATCTAAATAAATCTTTATCACGAGATCGTGATTATACACTTTTTCAAACGTGATGAGCCGGTCGATTACAGTTGTCACACAATCACGCTCACTGCGTTTTCTTCCTTTTGCTGTCGGGGGCAACAACTTCAATAATGTCAGATAGGCATTGGTCGTTGCATCCCAATCTAATAATGCATTAACGAAGAATAATTGTGATTCTATTTTGTTCCATTAAAATAACAAAAAACCATCCAACCATTCTATATATATATACCTGAGTCGAGGTTTGTGGTCGTGTTGCTCTGATGCGGCAAATGGTTTTCTGAAGCTTTTGCAATTAGATCTGTTGCAAAGTTCATAATTTTGACGCCAGGATACATTAACGAAAAGTCCAGGTTGATCTAAAAATCGTTATTATTGTTGAATGTAAAAAATATCTCGTTATGATTAGTTTGTGCAATGGAATAAAATTTAATGTACCATATACGGAGTGTCGAGAAATTTGGGAAAAACCTTTAGTAATTCAGTCGGCTGTGTTCTGCGGACGTGAAGAATGGTTTCATAGCTGCCTCGATTTCCGGTCTTTGAGTTGTCGCGTACGCATTTTTGAGGAAAGATATTTTGTCCGCTATCAACTCTGGTGTCGGAAGTTCGGCAGGCTGTTGCGGCGAGTCGTCTTCGTTGCACTCCTGAACTTTCGTCGGTTCCTTCGTATTATTTAAATCGCGTTACCTGTTGCGATTTAGAGTTCTTAGTCTCCAAGCGATGTAGCCACTACGGCACGCAGGGTCGTAAAAGGGTTCCTGGAATACACGAATTATGTGAAAAGACGATTTTTTCGCGATTATAATAAAATATAACAAAATGTTACGTACATATCCTTGTGCAGAACCTGGATTCTTCAAGCGGGGAAACACGATTACTAGTTGTTTTGCGTACGCAATTTTCTCATAAGTGGATGGATGGTAGCCAAACTTGTCGACGAATATATTCGTCACGATATTCACGAGCTTACGACGAGTTTGTATTGTCAAACCGTTTGTCTCGGTGTACTCATTGATTATTTCGCATCCGCCAGGAACATGTAGCAGATCGGACATCAAATCCTACAATTACAATACCAGTGTACCAATAAAAGTGTCGTAATAATTCCATAATTAATTTCAACTTTATGGCAAGATTTTAGCTAACCAATTTGTCGAACGCCCTCGTTGATTTCGCTTCGACGTTCGAAGTGGATGCTTCAGAGTCAATGCTTCGCGCGGACACGGTCGACAGCGATTCTATCGAAATATAATTGGAGCTTAATTACTTAAACAACACAGATTTCAAATAGCAGACAATAGTCCTATAAAATCCCTGCACGATTGTAAGACTCAAATGAGCGTATGACATTTTCTAAAATTCTACCAATTTCATCATCAAGACAACTTATTGAAATTTTATTGAATAAAAAAAAGAAATATTGTATGTTTGTTACTGTTTATTGCAATATTTAGTGATCAAAACTTGTTCATTGGTTGGTACACGCGAAAGAATGAACATTACAATGATTTAGCAGTGTTGTGTTAAACGATTACAAACGAACCTGCGCTTAGTGCTGCAACTGGAAGAAGACTTAACATTTGTTCAGTTGCGGAGGAATCCCTGTCGATAAATTGTATTTCGACGTCTTTCAGGAAATTCAATACTTTTGTACCGAAAAAATTAATATTTTTCAATCTCAGAGCACGAGCGACAAATGAAGCATAGAGTAGGATTCAAACTAAACCCAAACCTGTCTGATCATGCGCATCGACTGTTATTACGTTCAAAACCGTATCGGGAAAAAGGTGGAAAACATGTTCGTCGATAATTGTGTTTTCCTCGTCCACTACATCGATAGCAGTTTCGCTGGCCAGACCAAATGCTTCTTCAACTGTAAAAAACAATGTGCGAAACACAAAACGTTAACACGGACATTTTCGCTAATTTTAGGCAAAAGATTTGTAATTTTAATATCTGGTATTTTAATTTTATAAAAAAGTACATTAATGTTGAATTAATGTAAGTAATGGAGGCACATATCAATTTCCAGTATATTAGATTTACAATTTATATTATTTTTACAGCGATTATATTCTCATGATCATTTACACTATGTTGCTATGTACTACCAAAAATTATACTACAACTACTACTAAATTGATTATTATTGATTATTATTGATTGATTATTATTATATAATTAAATTGATATAATTATAAAGCAATGAGCGCTGAACAAGTTCTTCTAAGCCAAGAAATACCGTTCAACGTCAATTAACACCTATGAGAGAGAGTGAACACACAACGGTGTGAATCAAAGAGCACAACCTGAACACAAATCGGTGTGAAATAAAACAAAGAGATAACCTCTGCACGTTCTTTGCAAATAATTCCGGGAAATTTATAACGAAACAACTAATGTGAATAATAATTTATCGTAATTAGTTACCTGCTGATATTACTTGATGATACGATCCTTCTCCAGAAATTTTCAGCCACTTGGCTTTTCCAGCATATCGCACTTTGCGTAGCGTATGTCCCATGTATTTGTTTGTTTTAATTTTTTTAAGTGGTGGGCCCACGTTTTGTTCGTCAGCGTCATTAATACCACTGATTTCACTCATCCCGTGTAAATAATGTATCACTTGAATCACAATTTTCCTCGATAGACACCCACCCATACGCGAGAGCACGTGAACGAAATAACTATCACTGAAGGCACTGAGCTGGACGAGGCAATACTTCTCTCTATCAGTTTCACGCGATACCCATAGCGCTATCGCATTCATACTCAAACGACTGTCGTATTGGCTCAGAATCGGAAGGGGAGGCAAAAAAGAAAAACACCGAGCCGAGTATTCTAACACACATCGGTACAAGCGGACACGGGACAATGTAAATATTATTGAGAACGCTTTACTTCCACCTTGCGTATTTAGTTACACATAGGGCGATGTTACAGTTACATCTCCGCGAATGCAACAGAACTCCCACCAATCGTTACGACCGAATTGTGTTAAAATATTGTGTAAAAATATTATTTACACAAAATGGTGGTTTAAGACCCAACGATCTTCTCAACCACATAGGCCGGTGTAATTTGAATACTGAACTGATGCTAATTTCAACACCGCCATTGTTTACTACTTACACCGAGGTGGTTTACACCGCAGATTTTTTACAGTGTAACGTCTTTCCCTTGTCCCTGAAGTGTTTCTACAGTCCGACAGACACGTCGGTCGAGTTATAATTTTTGCGTTCCTCGTGAATCTTCCGACTCTGCAGTGTGTACGCTGTGACGATGCCAATCTAGTCCCCCAATTCTTTCGGCCACCCAGAGGCGAGTGGACTCTGGTCTACGCCATCCAGGTCGAGGGAGCTGTCTCTCACTTACGATTGCTGTTCATCGGTGCCATTAAAAATTGTAAAGCCCATAAATCAATCGTATGCCACTCGCTTTTAAATTAGTCCGTGTTTCTAATAAATGTTTTAATGGTCACTTTTTTTCTAAAATAACGCAGTTTGTTTTCGATTTGATATTGATGTTTGATAGTTATTGTCATATGCATAGATGCAAGATAGATATACTTATTATACGATAGCCCTAAGAGGTAAAGTCCCTGCGGTCGTCTAGGTGCCGACAGCTAGTGGATAGCCGAGGAACGCGGGAACACGCTGAGAAGCCTATCGAGGCACACGGCACACGGGAAGCGCGCGTCAAACGGGTTGGTAGCGCCATCTCCAATTATCATGCGGAGACTGCATCGACAGCCAAACTGGCGCGTGCACAAGAGACTAATGGACGTTTTTTTTCGTCCACTGAAAAGAAAGAAAAAATCGGACAACCTAGCGGGGAGGTTGGCAAATATTTCTTTGACTCGGCATCAGGAAAAAATGCCCGTGGAATATAAAGTCGTGGAAAAAAGGCCGCGGAATAAAAGGCCGCAGAAAAAATGGCCGAGAAAAGAAGGCCGGGGGAAAAAGGCCGCGGAAAAAATGGCCGAGGAAAAAAAATGACCGGGGAATGGTGGAGAAAGTTATCTATACAGAGCTAACACGAAAACTCGCCCCCAGAAAATTAACCTCCCGGAACATTGGTCCATGAAAAATTGTCCCCGGAAATTTGGCCCCGAAATTCACGGGAATGCATAAAAATAAAGGATAAAGTCCGCGAAATAAAATTTCGTTCTCGTTCCCGTTTCCGTTTCCGTTCACACAATCAATTACACAATGTGCGCTGATAAACGGCATAATTTTTTTCAAAAAAAAGTTGTTCTACTTTTTTATTGGAACTGTTCACCACCAAAGTTTTAATTACGATAATCGTAACCACCAAACAATTGCGCTTCGAATAAGACTAATTAAAATCAAATTAGTTGAAAAAAAATCGGTTAACTTTACACCAAATTCTGATTTTATTTTTTTGAAAAAAAGCTTGACTACCAAACGATTGAATTAGGCCACCAATGACCACCGAATGACCATCAATTGATTCCAAACAGAATAAGTTCAATTGTAATTAGTTAAAATTGTACGGCTAACTTCATGGAGGTGCCGTCCGCTAAACGGTATTTTTGATCCCCGGAAAAAAATACTTTACGAGCACACGTCATAACAGCGTTACCTCTCAGGAAAGAGCCCCGAGGATTTTTTCGCTACGCTGCTCGCTGCCTTGCTTGCGCTCTGGCTCGCTCCCCACCGTCACAATTATCGCCGCTGTATCCGGTATCTGACGTTGCTCGGAAATATGCCCGATTCGTGTAACTAGGCATACACGCGCGCGATACGATTCGAATATTTAGCCTAATATTTCTAGGGCGTATCGAAGCTCGGCATCCCTTCGAGATCCTGCGGTACCGGTTCTCCTGCAATAGACATGCGTCAGGTTGTGACTTATGGAATCCCTGCGCCCAAGACGGTGAAGCCGTAGAGTAAGCGGAATTAATTAAGCGATTTGTTTTGTGTGCGAGCAGCTTTATACCACTTATACTAAAAACTGTGCACACGGAAGCGCGATTCGTTTGTTACGTTAAAAGATATTACGGGTGGCCCTATCACCCGCGTAACCTGACTTACCCTATGTATTTTGGTTTTATTTATTATTCATTTTTTTATCGACGGGTAGTGGCCGAGTCGTGTGGACCTGTGCTCACACGCAGTGAGTCCGGGTTCGAACCATGGTTGCGTAAAATGTAACTATCTGAAATACCTGAGGAGAGGTACCGATACGTGAGACCGAGATCGTCACTTCGACGCAATCCCCGATAAAGTCCGCGTGTTACATTTTTGCTCTCCCACAGAGGGATAATTAATTAGTACGAATCACGCGAAAAGTATGAATTGAAAAAGTATGAACCCTTTTTCCCAAGTTTTTCTCAACCCTTTTTAAGCCCCTTGAGAATCCTAGCCACTCCGAAATAGGAGCTATGAAATCATTATATTCTAGAAATTATATTCATTAAATTCGAGGGATGCGTAGTGCTGGATCATTTTCTGGCTACTACGTTGCATTGTATAGAGTTGGAGCATCCGATAATACACTAGGGCCTCGACTTCATGAACAGCGGCGGACCGGCTCCCGCTGACACCCGCGAAAATCGAGGCAGCGCATGCCCCGCCCATACTAACTGTCGAGCATGGCAAATAGCTTACTGCGTCGATCCATATTCCTTGTTGATATTGACCCCTGCAAAATATTCCCAAAGGCCCGAAATTTGCCTTTGGACCCCCCCCCCCCCCCCCGCCCAATACCTTCTTCCGATTTCCCGTGTGTGTGTGTGAGAGAGACAAAGGCTAACCGGTGTTCGTGCGAATACGAGGAAAGCTTGCGCGATGCGACGCCGACCATGAGTCGAGCAGAGTATACATAAGATTATCGATCGTTTTTCATAAGTCCGGTTGTTCATTATATCGAGTCGCAAGTGTCGCAGCAGTGCCCCCGCGATTTTCCCCGTTCTAACCAGTTAAAGTTCTCCCAGAAAAGAGGTAATAATTAAGAGCCACAGTGGTCGAAAAAAAGCCCATTTTCCGTTACCTTATGAATTTAATTTGAGTCTTAGCTCTTTTATTTTATTTAGTTTATTTAGGAAATTATATGTCACTGTGAGAGCGACTGGCGCCCATCAAAGGAAAACCGAGTTTTCACTTTCGCCAAATAAATAAAAAATCTTTACGTTCCGTTTTAAATTGCCGAGTCATATTATTTCGAGTTCCCCCTTCCCCCTTCCCCCTTTTCCGACCCGCCGAACAATAGTTATCGGTAAGAGTTCCATGATACGCTAAGGTCCTACAATGTTCGAGATATCGAGCTAGATCATTCTCTGCCATAAACGTACATGGGCAACGATCAACATTGAATTTTGGAATCATTGATTGAGGCATCTTAATTTTCTATGTTTTGCTATTTCTCAAGATATCAAGCTTGATTTTTACACAAATAGTCTAGAGAGTGAAAGGATTACTCAAATCGGATTTGGTGAAAATAAAGGCATGAATATAAATTATATCAGAATGTGAAGTCTTAAAAAAAACACCTTCAATCATTTTTTTAATTAACTAGGATCAAATACATTGGCAATTAGAAATTATCAAATTGCTATACTTCCGCAATATATTTCTCCACTCACAAAGGTGTCTCTATTAGGAAGCCAAACAAATACGGCAGAAGCTCTTCCCCTAGAAGAATTGTGATATGAAAGAAAACAATGATAGCCAATATTATCATTTAGACTGTCCGATATTTAACGTGTCCTAAAAACTAAACAGACTTATCGACGATCTAGTATGGTATGTTTAACTAATTACATGTTTTGTCTGTTTTTCATCCAGGATTCTGTCACCAGGATGCGGTGCACATAACAGCTATCTTAGGGGAGAGTGTGGTCTTCAATTGTCACGTCGAGTTTCCCGGTGAGCACCCAGTGCCCTACGTTCTCCAATGGGAGAAGAAGGTAGGCGAGATGGTACGATATCGGACGACACCCTCTCTGCTCTCTATCCGTGAGTTAAATACGGGGTCCCGTTCGATGTGTGCACCCACATGGTACCAGCAGCCTAAAACTTAGAGAATTGAGACGTTCAATTTGCTTTTCCGATTGGCGATTTTGTTAATGATGCCGAATAAGACTCATTGCTAACTCTGTCGTCAGATTGAGGAAATGAAGCCAGAATTCTTAGTTTTATTATAGCTTAGAGATTTTGCGCGGTCACTTATATGTGCTGACTCATGAATACCCAAGGATGGCTACTTGATTCGCAATATTAATCACGAGTCATATTACCGCCAATCAAATGTAAGCTGCAGTCCAGCAATTAGAAAAAATAATAATCACGTAAACATAAAAAGCACTGTGACTCTGAGAATGCAGGGCAGTATGGCAGCAACAGCAGCTGGTATCAAATATTGAAGTGCTAGAGCGTGACCCCATGAAAACATGTTACGTTGTTGGAGCGTTGCAATTATATTTATTATCGTGGAGCTCGACAGAGTTGACTTGCCTGTATTATTTCGATGAGTTTTCGTAAAGCTTACGTGCTTATAATGATATTACTATCAATGCTACTTCAATGACAAAGATTATCATATAACAATTACCGGCGAACGGGACGCGCTGTGTTTTTCTGGCTTATTATCGAACTTTTCCGATAACAACGTAAACGCATTTAAATGTGAGATATTTACTTCTAAATACGTAGATGCGCTATTAGTTTCTTGGTTTTTTCATAACTCGTTATCGAGTTGTCTGGATTTTCAACATATGATTTGTATTGAAAATTTATATTTAATTGATGATCCAGAAGCTGGAGTGGAGAGGGCAGAGAATTAACAAACTTTTGGTACACATAACAAATTAACGTCACCGATCATTGAACGCTCCCAGGGTGTATCATAAATAAAAATTTCGAATCATCATTATTCTGCATTTTTCACTACACTTATATTTTCATGTCGATATCCTTGTTGCTTCTATTAAGTTGATAACACTCTAATTCCAATATTTAACCGTGCCAATCACGCCCATCTGTCGTGCAAAACGTAATATTCACTTGCTCGTCCACCCGACGCAAAGTATATGACTCTCTCTCTCTCTCTCTCCCCCCTCCCAACCTTGCCATAACCCCTCCGTACTGACCATATTTCCATACTGATCATAGTTTTTCTATTACTTACACATAATAGATTTATTTTCCGTTCATGGTAATGAATGATTTGTCACATAGTTTACTGTGGCATGAATAAACCTAATCAATCTCTCTCCCTCCTCCCACCCGCTGTGCTACATCACACGTGTACAATTGACAATTGATCAATTGTGTCAATTGATACAATTGACGCACAATAGAATAAGACACAATTTGTTTTAACATATTAGAATTTCAACTGATTCTAGGTATTATTATCAATTGTCTGTCCCTCCCAGACCCCTCGCATGCTTACATACATAGGGAACTGTTAAGGATATCCTAACCAAAAGTACATTCTGTTCCGTTTTGATTAAACTTATGTGGTCTACTAAAAAAACATGATTTATTTGTTGGCATTTTTAAAGATTTTTACGGTCTATTTTTTTTACAACGTGACATCAAAGTTACGTTTTTTAACATGCCAAGGATGGAAACTAACCTCAAAAACAATACAATGTGGCGTTTTTCTCCGTCAAATTCTGCTCAAATGAAATAAAAAATGAACCGACTAAAGAGAATACTCTATTACAAATAGTGTCCAAATTTGAATAAGCTTGACGGTCTCGTTTTCAACTGCTTTGGACTAAGGTGATACAAAGCACACTTGTATTGTATCACTTTCTCTCTCGTACAGTGACTACCGCGTTCAGCGGAGCCCCTCTCCATGACCCACTCGCGTTTCTGGTACAGATACCCTTAAACGAAAAATTTGCTCATCGCGTATTTCTGATAACTATGGAAAAGTGAATTATATGTTTTTATGATGTTCATATAAAAAAAAATTGGCGATTGCTTTATGGTTTTGTCAATGCAGTATCATGTAAAATTTACATTTTATTTAATAACAACTGTAGATAAAATAGTATAATTAATAATCACTATCATTTTATGTATGGGTGTGGTTATACAATATGTGCCCTCAAAACGGACTGTAAATTTTTTGTTGGCATTTGGTCTTTTTTCTGTTGCGGAAACCGAAAACGGACCGAACGGTTTTTTTCGAAAAATTTGCTTTGGTCCGTTTTCTGTTCTCGCAACCGAAAAAGGACCAAGATCATATTTTTATTCTGTCCTTTCATTAAAAACAGAATTAAAAGCAAGGCAACAAAAAAATAAAAAACTTTGTCAACATTTTTTATACAAAATTTCGGTCCTTCCTCGGTTCTGCAACCGAAAAAGGACCAATTCAAATGTACGGTCCGTTTTACGGTTTTTGCGGTCCGTTTCGTTCCCCAACGGACGTGTCCGTTCTTCGGTTCGTTTTTTAGTTTTTTCCATAAAAGCTGCCGTCCGTCAACTTGCTAGGGTGAACAACAGAATGATCAGTCGCAAACATGCAAATAAATGCACGTTTAAAAATACGATCAAGCAATATGCCCGTCTACCGGAAATTTATCGTAACTGTGCTGCACCAAGGTTTACGATTAGTAGTCGCAAATTACTACCGCTAACCGGATTTAATATAGAGATTTTTAATCTTGTTCTAGTCAACTATCAATCAAAATTGAGGCGTGATTTGAGAAAAAAATTGAAAATTGCTATTGTGGAAGAGGAGAAAACATTGTCTCCATAACGATTTTACATCGTGACACGTTTCCAACTCATGTTTTCATGAGGTTAACCTGAGCGTAGAGTTAGTCGAGACACATTCATGAAAAACATCCACAACATTTTTTGGAAATTTTGAAAATCATAACGCTGTCAGTCGGGTAAAATCAGCTGATGTGAAAATCATGATGCTGCCGCTACAGCCGGTACAAGACCGGTTATAAATCGATAATATCCTTTACTAACTATCTCTTCGAATTCACGAAGAGTTCATAGAACTCTTCGTGACGTACAAAGGTTCATAGAACCTTTGTACACAATAGTATATTAGCAAGAACCGAAAACGCACTCCCTCCCATGAAGGATATGATACTTCTTTCCGACTTCGTTAAAATAACCAAATTTCTTGCGTGGCAAAATCGTCATATTTGCCAATGACTATTATTCTCCCGGGAGTAATAGTGCTTCCAGAACGAGTAATGATCCCCATTACTCCCTAGGAAGTAATGAAACTGTATTGCGCATGTGCACAGGTTAATAATGATCATCGGTCAATAATAGGCTATTTTCCGCCCATATCGCACGCAAGGAAAGTGGTTATTTTAGCGAAGTCGGGAAAAATAGTACATTACATACATAATTTAAATCACAATTTTTACCACTTTTATTTAGTTTATATTAAGGCTATTCCCCTAATATTTAGTTTTTTAATTTTTCGCTTACCGGAATCTTGGTTGCCGCTAGAGACAGACTTGAGGCCTCTACCCTCTGCCATTCTATTTTATCTACGACGCGAGAGAGTCAGAGCTCTCTCAGCACTCAACACGTCATCACGAATGTACTTGCAGAAAATAACGAAATACCATATGGTTCAACGAAACATTTATTCCGCAATAAGTTAAACTGACGGACAATAAAAGAGAAAATGCAAACTGTACATACTAAGTATTGCACCTAAAATTAACATTCAGATTATGAATCACTCCCAGTCTTGTTTCTACAGTTGTAATTGCGGCTGGAATATTCAGATCGTCAAAGAGGGAAACATAAATGATATATTTCTATTAAAATTGTATGATATTTCTTACGCGGTGGAGCCCGACGATCGGTTCTAGGGCACCAAGATGTGGTTCAGGCAACACTGAGTCGATGGTATCGATTGAACGTTAGGCAGTTAACGAGTATAATTGGCTTAAAAATAGAACGACCAAGAGACGACCAACTCTACACTCGGCTTCTCATCGCGTTTATACCGGCTAATACTAGCGGACAGTCCCACAAGCGCGCACCCATACCAGCACAGCTTATATAGAAGAGATCAGGGCAAAATGGGACAGCGGGGAAAAACGCAACGTTTCAATAATTTTTAATAGGATAGTGGAGCAAAACGGGACAGAAAATCCACATATATAGATGGGGTAACATATGACATCCAAAAATTATGGAAAAATTGTGTTTTGCCCCACTGTTCCCCTTTTCCCCGGTCTCCCTTATATGTAGCATTGAAAATGGGACAGCGGGGAAAAACGCAACGTTTAATAATTTTGGATAGGATAGTGGAGCAAAACGGCACAGAAAATCCGCATATACAGGAGGGGTAACATATGACATCCAAAAATTATAGAAAAAATGTGTTTTGCCCCACTGTCCCACTTTTCCCCGGTCTCCCCTATATGTACGCATTGATACAGAAACGTTTAAATATTTTGGCGAGCATTTCGCAGCCAGCAAATCTTAACATTACGAGCAGATATGCTCATCCACTTGAAATATAATGTTTCTGATACTACTTCGCGAGATTCCGGTCTTTCATACGTAATTGTCGCAACGATAAGAGTTCGTGTTCTTGATCTGACAGAAACTGTAGGAATGAGGAATCAGCGATTTTAATTGAGCTTTAATTATTTGGGTCATCATTTTCTCTTATCATTTTTAATCATGTTTTCGAAAATACCTCAGATTGGTTATTTTATCAGTCAAGCATTATCGCCTCTCGACTATTTTTACGTTTCAACACTCGTATTGAAATATTGAGTAATTAAAAAATGTCCCTGAAGCGAGGGCCCAAAAGGAATTTTGATAATTTGAGTTGGTAAATGTTAATAATTATTAATTAATACGAAATTTGCATTAGAAGAGAATTTGCGTGAGAACTATTAGTAAGAACTATTAAGGAGAGAGAAAGGATGCGAGGTTTAATTAATATATACTAGAAAAATTAAAACTTACATTATTCGATGGAACGTACTGGGAACAGAACGTCATACAAAGTCGTGAATTTAATTTCAAAATAGTTCTGCAGCAATAGTGAAGTCGACGCTTTATACTTCATTCTTATAGAAATATGACTTGCGAAAATTTTAACGCAGTAACTTAATATCTATATTACTGACACGATTAACGGGTAGTAAAAATGTATTTATCAAAGTATACCTGTAAGAAGAATGGTACACTAACAGAGATTTCGCATCCCATTTATACAAATGAATTCAATAAACTGGCTACACTATAAGCCTACTTTCGGCGTGCAACCTATCTAGTGTTCGATGCACAAACGAAATTACTCGTTATTTATCCGCGGATAATTCAGTGATAATTTATCCTAGGGTTATGGCTAACTAAGAACTTATAAACAACGCTTATCGGGCGCTTCACGTAGCAAGTGCCCGAAAATATATTAACAGACTTACAACCTTATTAAATATAACGAGCAACAGTTCAGCTTTCTTATGGGTAGCCTTGTGGATAATCTTCAAGACGTTTCTTGTTCCACAAGCTATTTTATAACCTTGGTAAAATATCGCTGAGTAAGAGGAAACGATGCGTCATGTGACCGCTTCCTGGTGGTAAAAGTAGATTCTAAATTTTCGTTGTCGGAGCTTTCATGGTGGATTAGATGGAATACTACCGGTATTTGTTATTGTTCATGAACCAAAATGTAGTAAATATCTTCTTAGCATATACGGCGGGAGGCGCATATACTGAGGGAGGTGGTCTTCCCGTGTCTCACCTCGCTGGTATTGCTTGACGTAGTTGGGGACGTACGCATGTGGAAAGTGATGCCTGTCAGCGCTGGGAATCTATAAGCAAAAATATGAACAACACTTTCTCTTTGCCTCGTCCTGTTACAATACGAACATGTAGTAAACTGTGATACATGTATAAGTATTAGAATTTAACTCATCGACAATCTCCCATGGGGCATTGGACAGTTGCACCTTCTAAAACTAATATTTCATTATACCTTCTCTTGGGATTCCACGTTGTTATAACGAAACAGAAATCACCGCATATACATATACATCACACTGCGGCCCATACCACTATGTTCTGTGCTGTCTCTGTCTTCCTTGGTCTTGGGGAAATATAGATTATAGTGTACGGATACGAGACTGGGGGTAGTTCATACTGGGTTGCGGCGGAGGATGAGAAGCGAACGTGAAACGGCTGGGAGGTCGCATGCATAATGCATTCGCCAACCAGTACTCGCTGTGTTAGCTCGAAACTGTTTCATCAATGCTAGGTCGCCAGCAGCTGATGTGCGGTGCAGCAGAGTGTGCCAGAGTGACCAACCCTCGATTCATGGAGTACTTAACCCATACCCGCGACTTCACTGACCTCGTTGTCTGACGACATCGTAACGAGCCTCGCGTTCGGAACACTCGCACTTGTTGGCTCTTCGCTTTGGTCGCTCACATCCTTCGTCTATTTGTCTAATACTCTTTTTGTGCTTTTCCACAACTGACTCCCGCATGTGATCAGAACATCCTACACTTGTACCTGTTAGTTAGTAGATATCATTTGTTGATACTAATGCGTCGAGCACCATCGACGTGTTTTCAAGTTATGAGATAATTGGTAGCTATTTTCTCATGTGAGTAATACTTGTACAATAAGGGCCCCGGAGGATAATATGTATGTATTCCGGTCATCTTTTGTTTATTTTACCTTTATTTTTTATACCGTACATGATACATTTAAATGATCTCCCAAGTATCACACAAAATCTGTCTAACTTTTACAATAAGGAACATACTTGTCGTGATGTCTTCATATGACTTTGTGCGCGCATTTGCCGTTGCATGTCAATTGAAAATACATCGGCTGATATCAGTTTGCGTTTTTTATAATTGCGGCTAACTGTAACCAAATTACAAAGACTAACAATGACCAGAATACATCAACTACTCGACGAAATTGTTTCGTGAAATACTTGACACTTGAATTTCTACTGAACAAGGTTGTGTCATTCGAATCTAATGAAGAGGAAATAATAATTTGTATGGCAAGGGCGTAGAAAGGGAGTTCTTGACGAGTGCAAAAATGCATTTCCTGTAGAGAATGAAGCACTCAAACGGTAGGGACTTCTTGGACTCGAGTGTCTGGGAATTAATTCTGATGTATCAGTTATAAATATTGTTGTTTAATCTCGTTTATTTCGGTGCACTATAGTCCTTTTTCCAGCTTTCACGTTTTTCTGGATTAAATTGAATCGTTTGTAGCCGCGGTTCTCCGCGCTGTGCGAGTCCCGTCAGTGGCAGTCAACTAACTTTTCGATCTCCCATCGATAAATTGTACAAGTTTAAAATTCGGTACCTCGATTCCTACTCAAGAGCGCTCCTGCTTCTGTTTCCTTTTTCGGAGGGCGAATCGGGAATTTTTCAGAGTCCCTCGGTGAAATTTCTCGGTTCACTGGTTACTCCTGCGGCTGCTGCCGTTAACTGTTGGTAAACGTTGTTGATAATCTATGGTCGATTCCGGGCCTTATTATGCCTCTATGTGCGCCGCACACTCGGTTGGTTTAGCAGGTTTCTGGCGGACTCGCGCCTGCAGACGGTCTTTTCGTATTCATTTTATTATTGGTTCTCAGGGGGCCTCTGCCCCTCGCCCGCCAATCCCGGGTCGGCGTTGTCGTGCTGGACGTCCGGGTTTACCCGTCAAGCTAATGATGTGCTCACTCAGTCTCGTGGGATTTTTGGGTGTCGTCATTTTTAGCCAATGGGCTGGGATTGTTTTGCCCGTTTACGGCCCGGCAGAGCTCCCCTTCCTACCGTCGAAACTAGGATCTCAGTGCGTTCAGTGCGAATGCGCGAAATGGGCGTGAAGTCCACGAGCGGAAGTAGTGGGGAATAGGAGATGGTTGTGAGAGGCCAGTAATCGTTTAAGTGTTACGTTCGAGATAAAGCGGAGCTCGTAATCTCTCACGAGACAAGTTATCCTCCGCGTGAAGCGCGGAGTTTATCTTTTATTTTTGTGAGCCGCTCCACTCCGTCCTATACGGGCCCGGTCGTCGAGTATCGAACTAGAAAGGAAGTAAAGGGATGAGCAAAGAAACTGGTAATCCGTTTAAGGGACAACTCAAAATGGCTGTATTGCTATGACTAAAGTACATTGATTAATATAGAAACCCTGATATATGCTATATGATATATGTTACAGTTAATATGCGCTCCGATGCTCACTCATCCATAACATTCATCCGTGCATACTGTACTCACTACTTCGGTCGCAGGCACCAGCTGGTGCGAGGATTATTTCCCCGGCGGGGTTCTTAGTGATAGCACTACTCGTCGCGTGTCACTAATGTCTCTACAGAGTCTTTATGATGATATAAATCGATGTAGTGAATGAACAAAATAGTTTGTTGTTTTATTAACTGCTATTGCACAGTGCGATGTTATGCCGCTACGGAACACACTCGCGAAGCGATGACCGCGACCTTTTTGCGTACTATATGTGTAGCTAAGTCACGGGTTAATTGCGGAGGTTTACTAGACCTGCGCGAGCCACGTACTGCTGAGACACTCCAAACCGATCTATCTTGGATCGTTATCGTGAGGAGACTAATTTCCCTCAATCGTCCGATGGCTTCCAAAGCCACGACCGACCGGGGACATACATCAGTTTCTGGTTGACTCCGCAGCTGCGGGGTGCAGGCCGAACGGCGCGTGCAGGAATTTGCAAGCCCCGACCGCGTCGTCGAGCCCGCGTCCCCCGAACCTCTTACCCTATTCCGCTTATTAATTTCCTGGGGTCATTTTATGCTGAGCGATTTCCGGGAGTCTTAGAGCGCATCGCGAGAGGCCGCGGTGTCATCCGACACCCCGGCTCGACTCGCGGCTCGACTCGTGGGAAAACGCTCTAGCCGAGAAGAGTGACGCACGGATCCCCGCGAAGTTTCGAGAGACCCGAAACTCGCGAAAACCGGGACGTAACATAAGCTCACGTCAAGCCCGTAACACTCGCAATTTGCCCTTGACGTTAGTCATTACATTTTCCCGTCGACTACGGCATCATTTTTTATTCTCCAATTACTGTTAACTCGCCTTTTTTATTCTTAGGTACGATTTGTGTATATATATAATTTTATACATAATTAACTGTTAACAAGTCATCAGTCAGTATTCTGTACGATGCACTGGATAGACAGACATGTAGTGAGACTAATGACAAAAACAAAAATATATAATTTAAAAAAAAGTAAAAATGGTACCAAAGATAATGGTTACCAAAATTATTTAAAAAATGGATTATAAATTCCATCAAAAGAGGCACGTAGTGGTAAACAGATTTATACATTTATATATTGTAACGGGAGGACCGGAGGTCGCTTCGTTGCCGGTAGAGGGAAGAAGAGAGCAAGATAGGGACCCTCTACATCTTGAGGGGTCGGGGGACCCACTGCCTTCAATTCAGGGGTGAGCGTGGCCAAGTGGATCGGAGGGCGTCTCACACGCAGTAGGCCCGCGCTCGATTCCCGGCAAGCACCAAGAATTTTCTGAGGTTGTTTTTCTGCGAAAAAGTGGTTCGGAAACCACTATAATAGTAAATCCAGAGGAGATCCTCTGTATGGGACAAACACATCCCCATAATAAACGGGCGGTATGTGTTTTGCACCACCAGCCTACTCCTCCACATGTGGTAATGTTTCGTTGGGACCAGGAGCCAATCGACAAGAGGACATGAACTCACGATAGCAAGAGCACCCCTCTGTCGACCGTCTCTCCACTCTCGAAACATGTGGACGAGGCAGAGGCTTTCGCAAGTTCCCGCACTCGAGTCACATAACAAGTAGCAGTTGTGCAGTCTGATCTTCAGGGCGGGTTCGTTGCATGCGCTCTTCGAACATGTTCTCCCGATAATGGAACCCCGGCTTTCATAAGTTGTCATAAACCGACTTCGTTATAAAGAAACGAACGAAATTAATACGTTGCGTATCTAACGTATATGCGGCCTGGAGCCCGATATGTATATGCAGCGGGCCGTATGTGTACAAAGGTCATCCGGAGTTTGCGGCCGTAGTTCGCTGTTTTGTCCAGGGTATCTCAGTACTTAAGCCTAATACAAGCCTGATTTGATTTGATTTGACGCCTAAGTGTCGCTGGCCAGCAGACATCATGATACAAAAATTCGACTACACGTCCGCTGGTCTTCCGCAACGCACCACGACACCATTCGAGCTCAAGAGTACGTTGACCGGTGACTCCATAAATAGGCATGAACTCATGATTCGCAAGAGCGGCTCTCCGTTGACCATCTCTCCACTCTCAAAATATGTGGACGAGCCGAGTGCTGTAGCGGGCTCCCGGACCTGAGCCACACAACTAGTAGATGTGCGGTCTGATCGGTGGACGGGTTCATTGCATCGCTGCTCGAACATGCCCACGGATATGAGTCCACTGGGTTTCTTCGCCTAGGATCCAGTAGGCTCTCTCCGAAGAGACTAACATTGCCTCTAGTAGGCCAGAACATAGACTTGGCGTGCTGTGGCTGTAAGTTTCGCTTACACCTCCCATTAAAGATAAAGAGAGGCTCTATGGGCACATTGAGGTAACGTACTGTCAACACGTTTCACCGTTCGAGTACTCGTCCCCAATGTATGATCCTCATTGCCCCCCATTTATCTACGCGTTATTCAGACACATAAAGAAATACGCGATAACCAACAAAATGGACAGCGATGTTGAGCAGTGTGTCTTCGACCTCGCGCGGGTAGGTCAGAAAGACTCTTGTTCACCAATAAGTCTCCAACGCGCCACGTGAGGGTCTGTCTACGTGGGAAACATACGAGATGCCGGGCGTTTCTATTAATTACCGGCATCGGGGTGCAGGCAAAATGGCGTCGTACATGGCAAAGCCGGGGCGATTCGGACTCTTGCAGTTTCAGCTTTGGTTTCGCTGTGTAGCCCGACAAGCGGATGCACATCGACCGAAGCCTTGAATTTTATCGTGCGTGAAAGAACGACGCAAAGGCCCGCACGTCTTGCCTTAACAATGACACTACAATACAACATAGGAAATCCATTGCAATTCTCAGCCAATTCCACATAGAAGCTTGGCACAGGCGATGCGAACCCCTTGAATACCCGGCCCTTTTCTTGAAGCGATTAAATAACAAACTTATACGAAAAAACCAGAAGCGATTCTATTTGAGCCGATGGTCAATGACGCGACCGAACGTTAATTACGGCAAACCAAAGTAACAATAAATAGGCCACTATTGCGATCATGGACGTCCAAATAATAGGTTGCAATCGGTTAAGAAAGGGTTAACGGTTTCGAAAACCCTTAGCTGCTCGGGTGCGTAAAATCAGAACGTTGTGATCCGAGAGTGAGCTGTTGATACCGTCACACTCACAGTTCGCGAGAGAATCCCCGAAAAACGTTTCACACTCATCAATCGCGCTTCATCCCTCTCCCTTGCTCCTACTCCAATTCCCACGACCTAGCATAACCGTAACTGGCACCTCTCAGAGCAGCCTCTCAATTTCACCTTTTCGAGCGGTATGCGTCAAGATCTTTTCGAATAGCACTCCAGTCCTTACCAACGAGTACTTGACCTTTCATTCGAGACACTTCATTAAGTCAGGAGTTTAATTCGTCCCTTGAGAAACGAGAATCCAAAAAGAATTTGGAAATGATTTTTAAATTATTGCCGCGTGTGCCGTCGGGTTGTGACGGACACGCCCATTTGTTAATTTGGTGGAAGGTTTTCCTCCGGGATTCGCCCGGTTTCCTTCCCGTCGAGTCAATAATTTTTGTTGTAATAAAATCAGAGTTTAGTCATTTTTTATTATAGTTTATTTACCGATCGAACGCGCCCCTGACCAGCCACGCTACCCTTGAAATTAACAGCAATTAGTCTGGAAATACTACCCGGTACGAACGGTCGTACCTGGCGCCCCGGGTTAAAAATAAAAGGGGAGAACAAATAGGGTTTCCAGTAGGAAATTCTCCTCGGCGAGAATATTCGAGGTAACGGCTCAATCGCACAACCCGGAGTAGCTAACACGTTCTCAGGATATCTCTCTCGCTCCGCCGAGAGCACCACTGACGCTGTCTCTCTCGCACTCCATAGTGTTTCACCTGCTCTTAAGGACGTTTTGCATTTTCAGGGTAGAGTAAACTTATAATGCTAATTTCACAGCAGAGTAGGACGAATTATTGGTAAAGCGTAACGCAGATTTCACAGTAGAGTGAGTCATATTATTAGGAACGCGTTACGTATTATACGTTACGTGTCACGCGTAACTCGTCATATGACAATCTATGCCTAATACAAAAATAATACAATTTTCATACAATTAAGGTACGTTGGAGTGATATGGCCACGGTAATTTAAACAACGACAATTGGATGTTAAAAACTTTTCAATTTTGGTCGTAACCAATTCTAGAAACATCGAAATGAAATAGTCCACTTAGAATTGATAAAAACTAGATACTATAAGACGGCTGCGGAATAAATTCTTACACACACAGATACGAAAGAAACTGAACTATTACTTTTAATCTTATGCACACGTTAATTGTACACTCATAGGAACGGAATAAACATTCGACACTGCACCCTCGTCGTATTGGAAAGAAAACAGAACTAAAGAAAACTTTTGATTAACTAACTGTGTAAGGCTAACGCTCGGAATTTCAAAGGGAACTTAACACGTGTGGTGTCAGCGCACGGGACCTTACCAGGCTTACGCTCAACGCTCGTACAGGTCTCTTCGTTCAAACTCTCTTTCGCACACTGCTTCTACTCGCGGTTCGTTTCTTTGAAAAAACCTCTCCCCTTTCTCTTGCTCGGCTTTTCGATAACTTGAAAACTTTTCGTCGCTTAGTCGTTTAACTCGCGCGCACACGCTCCAAATTTTGGACGCTAATAGAATTTTCGATATTTCCGATGCGTGATTTAATTGCAACTTTACAAATAAATATTTGCGATTGGCCATATCACCCAAACACTACGGATGATAGGACTTCCGGTTGTGGGTTTGGCAGTACGGATCGCGTCAAATTTAGTGCTAGGTTTTATGCGTCTCACAGTCAACTGGTTTTATAGAAACGGTAGAAAAGTGAGGCAAAGATGTGATGATGGGTGTTTTCGAGGCACAAGTGAAGGTGGAAGGTTTTGGCAACGGAAAAGTGAAGTAAGTGCGGAAAGAATTGCGCGATCAGAAGTGAGGTTAGGAGCAGTTGGGAATCGCAAGTGAAGTCAGGGAGCGTGGAGTAGATAAGGTAGAAAGTTGACTAAGCGATAATGGGCAAAAAAACCGAACTGGCGACGAAGGAAACATCGATGGCAGCGCCACTAAGGAAGACCCAGCGAAGACCGAGAGCAAGAAGAAGTGGGTCAGACTGCAGAAGCCCGTCTCGCAGAAAGGGAGAGGGGGTGGCAGCTTGCTCGGAAGAAGAAAGTACCGGAAGAAGAAGCAGTGGATGACCAAAGTTTCGAGGAAATAGGAGGCGCGGAGAGGAAGGAGAGGAATTATATGGACGCAAGTGCATATCATTCCACAGGGGGACAGTGTGACTGTTGTGCGCAGTGGAGAAATAATTATTCAGGACAGAGAAAACATATTGAGGAATTAAAAAAACAAAGGGACGAGGAAAGGCAGCGCTGGGATAAGGAAAGAAGTGTGCTAGTGGGAATGCTGGACAGATTGATAGTTGGACAAGGACAAAAACAAAACGTGGACGATGGGAGTGGGGCGAAGAGGCGAGAGGGTCTGTCAAAGAGTAGGAGTTTCGAGACCGTGAGTGAGGCGTCCTTTGGAGCTGAATCAGGAGAGAAGCGAGCAACCATACACAGAATCAGAGACAGGACAGGATGGGAACAGGATAGACGGCGGTAATTCTAACCTGTGTGAAATAAATGGAACTGAGCAAGGAGAGCGCAAAGGGAGTAGTAACGAACTGGTGGGACGGAATGAACGAGAGACACTGAAGGGAAAAAGCAAAAGTGCGACGAACGGAGTGGAGCGGAGCGAAGTAGAATGGACTTCCCAAGCGGGAAGCAGCCGAAGAAGCTGAGCCAGGAAGAATGGAGATTGGAGATGGAAGAAAGGGGAAGAAGAAAGAGCAGAATAAGAGTATGGGGCTGCAAACAGTGCAGAACAAAATAGAAATTGTTAGGAAGAGCCGCTTCACCCAAGGAGGCATAGTGGTCATGCATGACACTGCACAGCGGGAGAAGGAGAGGCAGCAATGGATCAACGGCTGACAAAAAAAGCTGACGAAACAAGAAGAAGAAGAAGAAGAAGGGAGGAGGTACGCACAGGACACCTAACAATGTAGACTAACGGCGTTTGGAAAAGCTGGAATGATTTAGAATGGACCTTGACAACGGAAGCAGACAACGATAGATACCGGAGTGCCGGGAGCAGAGGAATGAGAGGAAGCGGACATGGTTGGAAAAAAGGATGAAAATGTGTTAATAAGTGAGTTGGATAGAGACTGTAAGTGGATCACTAAGCCGGCAGTGAGAAAGTGTAAGCGAGGTAGGGCGATGGGAGAATAAATAGTAGGTTTAAAGAAATGTATATTTGGAAACGTACTGTGGAATTAATGGAAAGAAGGACTTATAATAGAGGGAGTAAAATTAGGCGAAGAGGAGAATCGGTTAAAAGTTTGAACAGTGTATAATAATTGCAGCTTTAAGGAATTAAAGGCTGAGTTGGAAAATATTATAATAAAAGCGAAAAATGAGAATGAACATATAATGGTAATTGATGATATGAATGCGCGAACTGGGGAAAAACAGGGGAACCTGCGGGGAGGACATTTTTATTGTGATAATAGAGCTTCGAGAGATGCGGTCAAGAACAACGAAAGAAAAAGACTGATGGATGTGTTTGACCGAAGAGGTTTGTTATTATTAACAACCCCCGAGGTTATTATTAACCTGTTGTTAATAATGAATGGAAGATGTGAGAGAAATTGGGAAGGATGACTAACCTACCTTGGAGTTAACGAACGCTTGGTTTTAGACGATATATTAGTCAGCGAGGGAATGGAACATATGATAATAGAC
Organism: Ichneumoninae sp. A BG-2022a; assembly: GCA_030522665.1. NCBI lineage: Eukaryota > Metazoa > Arthropoda > Insecta > Hymenoptera > Ichneumonidae > Ichneumoninae sp. A BG-2022a. The sequence continues at coordinate 11,285 of JAPYZC010001762.1, read as the reverse complement.
TCAAAGTGGAAATCAGGGTAGAGTCAGATCATCTCCCAGTGACTTTTAACTGCGGGCATAAGCGGGGACAATTGGGAAAGGGTGGTAGGGACGTTAGAGAAGACCAACGTGTTAAAGAGACCGTTCTAGTTAGGAAGGATGAGCCAAGAGAAAAGTATGAAACAGAGTTCGAGCATGGTTGGGAATAGCAATACCTGAAGAGGCAAGGGATCGGTGGCATCCATTGTTGCCAATTATAAAGGCAGCGGCGGGGAGAACTGGTATGACTAAGGTAAGGAAAGTAGCAGAAATAGGGCAAAGGAAGTTAGATGAAGCGATCAGATAACAGAGAGGGGTAGTGTGGACAAAATTAAAGGCTTTCATCAGGGCAAAAAGTGGGAACAAAGGGGAACGAGAGAGAGAGAGGAGTTGGTCGAGGCGAAAAAATAATTGAAAAGGGTAAAGAGGCGACAAAAAAAGAGGAGTGTGAAAAGAAGTTGCGTAGAATAGAAAAGTGTGACAACATAGTTAACATGTGGGATGCAATTAAACCTTTTAAGCTTAGGAGAGCAGTTATGGGCAAACAAATAAGTAAAAGGGAGTGGGTAGAGCATTTCAAAACATTACTGAGCAGGGAGATGCAGGGCAAGGGAAAGGAAAAGGAAAACGGGAAGCAGAGATAGGAGAGAGGGGAAATATTAACGGGGATATCCAGTGGGAAGAGCTGAACAAAGGGTTTAGAAGAACGAAAAGGAAGAAAGCCCCAAGGAAAGATGGTATTGTAGTGGAATTTCTGAAGGGGTTGCCGGAAACAGGGCTGGGGGAATTGACGGAAATTATAAACAATTTGTGGATAAATGGGGAAATAGCTAGGGGATGGGTAACCGGAAGAATCTACCCAATTCATAAAGGGGGAGACGCAATGGTGGCATCTAACTATCGTGGAATTTCGCTGCTCAATTCGGGGTACAAGCTGTTTGCAAATATATTAATAGGGAGATCGAGAACATGGTTAGAAAGAAACAATATATTTAAGGAAAGTCAGGCAGGCTTCAGGAGTGGCGGAGGGACCCGGGACGATATTTTTGTTTTGAATGCAGTTATTAATAACAAACTAAAGAAGGACAGGGGCAAATTATATACCGGATTTGTTGAGTTTAAAGCTGCCTTTGACACGGTAGATAGAGAATTATTGTTGGGGAAATTAGAAAAAGTAGGCATCCAGGGTAGAATGTTGGAAACTATTGAAAAAATATACGGGGAAACATGGAAGGAAGTTTATAGCTGGGGAAGGCATCACGGAGAAGTTTAAAATGGAGCCAGGGATTAGACAGGGCTGCCCTATGAGCCCGCACCTCAATCTTTTCATAAAAGATATTGATAGTGGCACATGCTCTCGCGAGAGGGCGATAGCCAAAGAAGGAAAGAAGAAGAAGAAGAAGAAGAAGCAGAAGAAGATATTGATAACATTTGGGTGGGGGCGAACATAGGCGGCTCGGTCATAGGCCCAAAAAATGTTTATTTACAAATTTACGGACGACATCGTTTTGCTATGGGAAGATGAGCAGGGCCTGACCAGTATGATTGCAGCACTGGAAAAATTTGTAGAAAAGAATAGACTGACAGTCAATATAGGAAAAACGAAAATAATTATATTTAAAAAAAGGCGGAAAGAACAGAATACGAAAAGTGGAATTACAAGGGGCATATGCTGGAGATCGTCAGCGAGTATAAATACCTAGGGGTCTGGTTCTCGACGGGAAACACGATGAAGAAGTATATTCAAATACTTTCGGGAAAAATTAAAAGAGCGATAAATCGAACTTTTGCAGAAGATACAAGGATAGGAAAGTGACAGTGGAAATGGAGGAATACTGGGAAGACCAGAATTTGAGAGGGAAGATTAAGGAAACGTGGGTTAGATTGAGATGTACATAGGGAAAGGCAAAAGTAAGGGATTTAAGGTAACGCAGTAAGCTGCGCCCGTTGTGGAAAAAAGGAGGAAACTTTAGTTCATATCTTGGAGTGCGAGGAATTGAAACGGAAAGTGAAAGGGGAGCTGGTAGATGGTCTGATTGCATGGAAGGGTTATTTACAAGGAGAATATTTGGAACGGAAAATTGATATTAGTTTACAAGGGGGACCAGTTATACCTCTGTGCGAGTACGTGGCAGAGTTGGAGAAGTGGGTGAGAAAATCAAAGGGATAGTGTGTAAGGAACAAAATGCTTATTGCAGGAAATATGTGAGTGAATGGAAGACATTATTAGTTTTAAGAGGGGTATTATAAGGGCTGGGGTATGTAAAAACCCGATAGGGTATACACGGTAAATAAAAAACTACACGTCGGATCATATGGCCATAGTAATAATGGTAATCGACTCAGGCCTCGGGAAGCATACAGGGATCACACTAAATATTATTGTCTTAGTAAATGTCTTAGTATATGTTATGTTGTCTACATGAACTACAATAATTAACTCCGATAAATGTATCAGATGCCAAACTAGAAAGAAAACCGTTTTACCGGCTATATCACCCGGATATTGCGGGGTACATGGCCACGTGACATATCGTACGACCCTTAAATATATCATTTTATAATTTTCGGTACAATCGTATTGTATCATAATGTATATACACTATTGTACATATACTAAGGCCTTGATTTCGTTCACAGTGGCGGGACCAGCTCCGCATTACACTTAACAAAATCGAGGGTCCGCATGCCCCGCACATAGTAACTGTCCCACATGCTCCATAGCTTCCCCCTCCACGGTCCACGCCGATCGATATGCGGTCTGTGGGGGAAACTGTTGAAGAAATCTAGGGCGCCAAAATCGAGATCCTAATGTACAGTAAAAACTGTGCAAACGGCAGCATCATGCATTTGTTACGTTATAAGTAGGGATGTGCGAATAATCAAAATATTGAATAATTCATTATGAATTGAATATTGAATAATTCATTATGCAGTGAATATGAATAATTCAATTCGAAATTTGAATTGAATATTCGAATATTTCGAATAATTCAATTTTTATGAATATTTCGAATACAGTAGAACCTCGATTAACCGAACCAATTGGAACCGGAGCTCGTTCAGATTAACGAAAATTCGGATAACTGAACAGTCAAACTGTGTTAAGCAATATAGCCTGATACATATCCAAAAAATTACAGCACCCACATATTTTAAATAACTTTAAACCTGCATCACGAAATCCACAGTTTACGTTTGGACCAAGAGAGTTGTCCGTCTTATTGCAGCCAAATTTTTTAAATGTGAGAGATCGTTAACTTACAATTATCATACGGGCCCGCTAACAACGTGCTCATCTCTCCTTTATCGAGCTTCGAAAGCGTTTCTAATTTTTTTCCGGTGTAAATACATTATGCTTACGCTTAGAGGTCGAAGGACTGAACGCTGAATACATAACGCACTAAAGTACGAGACCAGTCATGAGATTAACGAAAATAAATTTATGTCACTCGGTGGGAAAATGGCGGTTTTTTCGTACGCTTCGCGTGCGAAAACCCCCATTTTCACACCTCGTGAAATAAAATTTTGTTCGATACACGTGCGAAAATCGGTTTCTGAACTCGTGTGATTGCAACACTCGCCTTCGGCACGTGCAGCTCACACTCACACTCGTCAGAAAAAGTTTTTTCGTACTCGTATCGAAATGTACTATTTGAATACGTCCGTACTTGCTCGGCGGAGAATTCTATAAAAATAAGGGGGGCTCGGGGGCGGAAAACGGGTCAAAGGGGTCGGGAAAAATGCGGGCAAAAACTTACGAGTAGTCTGGGGCTCACTCACTCGACACTCTGGATAATATTTTACAATTTTCCTGTCCGGGCTTACGACTAATAACGCCCGGACTCACACACACGTCTACACGCCACGCGGCTCGGGTCGGAGAGTAAGGGACATGGCGGGGTCTTCTTCTTCGTCGGCGTTGGCGCTGATGGTGGGGGACGAGAGCACCTGTGCGTCAGCGTCGGTCGGTAATCGGAGTCATAGACGGGCGGTTTTCGTCCGGTCTACGGGAGGTGGCGACAGAGGCCCCGCTGGATCGTCGATCGATGCCGTGCGTTGACGATCCCAGCGGGCGGCAGGCGGCGGCGTTTCGAGGCTGCTTTTTCGGACAGTCTTGTTGGCGGCTTTTTCCCCTCGTCCACGATCCTCCTACCTTCCTCAGCGTCAGCACGTCGGCTCTCGTTCCTTTGCTGTTCCTTGATCGTGGGCCGTCGAGAGGGGGGGGGGGTGTCGATGTTGTCCTCGAGTCGCGCACATTCAAACAAAAGGGTAACGGGTGGAAAAAACGGGAATTTAAACGCTAATACTAGAAAAAATACGTAAAATTATCCGGGTCTAACGTTGGGTGAGCGGCGGACTCGAGCCGATTTTGGGGAAAGGCTTGTGACGTACCACGTCACAAAATATAAATATTATGTCGAGGCAACACTCACAAATTTCGACATCTTCCTCAATTGGATATTTGTACGATCCGTCGCAGTACCGAATATACATTGATATATTCCGAATAAAATATTGCAAGTCATTTCATTCATTCACGCAAATGTAATCATCGATACGGCTCTTTCGAAGAAAAATTATCACCAAATACCCATGATCGTGGTTGGAGATTTTTATCAATATTTTACTGCTTGCGATATTCAGCCACTGATTGAATGTTTAGGTAAATAAATCAATTTAAAAATAAATACACCCCGTATAGAATCTCATACGTGGCACACCTCGATAATTGACGCAGAATCCTACTAATATTTGGAACAAATTCAAAGTAAAATGCGTGTGTGTCAAATTTCAGGCACAATAAGTTTATCGGGGTATTTATGTATTTCACATAATTAAAAGATGGAGGAAGAAAACGTACTAGCTAAAAAATTGATATTGACGAAGAAAAGAATGTAACGTAGATAGTAAACAAGTTTTACTTCAACCGCGCGTAAAGGTTACACCCACACTTTTTCAAAGAGAAATGTGTGTACTATTTTACCATTTTTTAAAAGGATTTTTTAATAGACAACTTTTGTGGAACAGACAACAAACTTTAAGGTCTTGGCGTGCCATTTTTTACTTTTTTGGAAAACACATTTTCCAATTTGATTAAATTTTGATTAAATCAAAACATTGGTTTTGATTTAACCTATTTGAAAAATGTTGGTAGATGATCAATTGTCAACAGCATGTGAAGATATATGAATAGTAAATACTGAAGACATATAATTAAAGATTCAGATGAATAAATCGCGAAAATGTTAGGGTTACATTTATATTTAAGTTACAATTTTCGCGATACTTCCGAATTCCTTACGTCAAAATGATTACACGTTATTTTATTTAAACACCCGGACATTTTATTGAGTATTGGGCTTGTTTATCAAATTGTTTATATTTTGTTTACAGCCGCGACATTCACAAATATATCACTTTTCGATTAGTCTCAGTAAGATAAATAGAGAATAGAGAATATACTTGTAGATTTGTAGCACGTGCTGTGTAATACGAGCATGATTTGCTACACCGATATGATCCATTCCTTCTCGATTAAGTAGAATCAGTATGTCTGCTAAGTATTGACTTCTTCTTCTACTTCCTCCTGCTACATTCCACTTCGTTCATCTTTATATTTATCCTCCTGATCTCGTAATCTCATATTAAATGCTTAGCTTTGCATGTGAAAAGATCGTTGTCGTTTTGTAGTCAGTAGCACAACCGCGAATCAATGGATGAAAGCCCCAAACTCTTTTTATGCTATTCTTGATGGTAAGTTCTGCTCTGAATTGATTCAGTGTCAATCCGGAGCAGAATACACACATAGCATCCGTATCCGGGTCAATCGATTTATTCCATACAATTCGCAATTGTCCTACTGTGCTCATTTGGGTCGGTGACATTCAACCATGGCAACCTTATTCGTAGAACGAAAATCCGAGAATTCACGACCTTATCATGCTGCATCCACTGCCTCGTTGTTATTAATATTAATATTATTTTTACTATTAAATGAACCTGCATAATTGCAAGCTGGTGCACGTATTATTGACAGAAAGTTTACATTCTGCAATGTTCGTCATGAACACACAGAATTGCGTTTTATTTTTTATTTGTTTTACTTACGCTACGCGGCTTATATGAAACATTATGGACGAAGTTTGAATTATACGGGATTTCTATGATAAGTTGAATTACACCAGCTTGCAAGGCGGTATTGTCGCAACGCCACTTTCGAAATTAATGTTGCGTTCATGGCGCTTTGAAAAAACAGGGAAAGGAGACACCAATATACATATGGTACGAGTCATATCCGACGCACAGTGGAGAGGGTTACGAAGGCCGGGTCTCGCGGGTCAGTCCGAACTCACCTTACGGTATCGCGAGTCTCAATCTCACTGACATCAAGGAAAGCGATCAGGGGTGGTATGAGTGCAAGGTCGTCTTTCTCAACAGATCACCGAACAGCAATAAGAACGGCACGTGGTTCCATCTTGACGTTCACGGTGAGCATACATTATAATAATTATCAATGATTATCCATTTCGTGAATGTTCTTTCTATTTGAAATCATGAACTTGAGACCGATTACTAATGTGGCTAATGTAGTTATCGAAAACATCGGAAACAAAATTTTTATTTCAAGTGTGAGTCACTAAAATAAAATCACATAAATCATATAAAGCAACTCTAACAAAAAATTGTCGTACTTGTTCGAGGTTTGAATTTTTTTTTAAATGATTATATTTTACCAAACATTTTTTATACACGGCAAAAATACGTAAAAGTGGATGTGAAGCCACTTAATTATAAATTTAGAAGAATATTTAAATCAACCATTTACGTTGTATAAGCACAGACTACATGGTCTTCTGGTATGAGGCCATCGATATGTACTCTTCTAACACAGACGTGACACATTAACAGTCGAAGGTCGATTATTGCATCGAAGACTAAAGTCATTTCCTGGGGAAAAATGATCATACATGCTCATATATGGATCAGATCTGATCAGATATGGTCACATCTAAAAAGACCTTATTCTGTCGGTCATAGATAAATAGATCTGATCAGATATGGTCATATCTGACACGAGATTTTGTCGAAAAAATTGTAAAAAATAATTTTTAATGACTGCTTTTCCCGTGAAACAACATTTTTCAGGGGAAACCCATATTTGTAATGTAATGTGTAGAAAAAAAAGAAGAAAAAAAATCAGTAAACGGGAATCCAACCCAGAACTATAGCGTATTGAACCAAGTCGCTTACCACTCGGTCACGAGAACTTTCGTATTAAAGTATCATAATAACAAGTATATAAGGGGCGCCTGAATGAAAATTGGACTTAGAACATTTTTCTTTTCAGATGATAATGAACGAATTTCACTTCAACTATGCAATTATTCGTTATGTTGCACGCGTGATGCTTAGAAAATGTAAATTTCAATTTTCCAATCTGACACCAGATAGCCGATATGATTAGATATGAATTCATATGTGCACAGATCTGATCATACGGGTTCATATTTTACCATATGTGAAACACGACCTTATCGTGCATGGACTTATATATATATATATATATATAGATGTTCATATCTGATCGTATATGATTATATATTATCTGATCAGATTCATATGTGTTACAGATATGGACATATATGATCCGATCAGATTCATATATGATCAGATATGATCATTTCTTCCCGGGTTTCCATTGCCAAGAATACTAGTTCGTGTTTATGGTGTTCGCATGATATGGCGAGTTGTAATTGACGAACGTAACTGACGAACGTAATCTAAAGTTCGTGAGCCGCGCTCATGTTGCTGATATTAAATATAATATAATGTGCAAGTATTATATGATTATCGCGGTATTGAAGATTATTGACAATGTATTCGATTTCTAGCCCCACCAAAATTTAGTATAACTCCCGAGGACATGATCTACGTAAATCTTGGCGATTCGATAATCCTTAACTGCCAGGCTGAGGGTACACCGACGCCGGAAATTGTTTGGTACAAAGATGCCAATCCTGTATCGACGTCTAATACGATTGGCATTTTCAATGAGGGCACTGAGCTCAGAATTGCCACAATCAAGAACGAGGATATTGGTGATTACACGTGTATAGCAAGAAATGGTGAGGGACAAATCAGTCATTCGGCACGAGTCATCATAGCCGGTGAGTAGTACATTAATCGCGTATTGTATTAATGAGTAGAAATTATAATTGCTCCGCAAGTCCGTTTACGTATGTTGAAAAACAATGTCTACTCTGCCTTTCCGCATTACTATGCAAGGCTGACTTTGAAAATTGTTCAATGACAAGGATGATCGTCTGAAGAATCAAAATAGCGTAGGTTTTCTACGTGATACCTGTAATATCATACGAATAATGATGATTAAAAACTGAATCATCTATGAGTTCACATGTATGCACACTCAAACCACTCATAAACTATACAGAGGATTTTTAAAAAATATAATAGGCAATCGAATCACATTCAAATCTCTTAGGATGTTGGTTTTAAAGTTCGGCATAATAATACATGAACGAACTATAGCCCCGCTATATATAACAGAAATAAGCTATATACTTTATACAATAAAGTAGCCGTTCATTAATTGTTGATAAGCCATAAATGATTTTAGTGTACATTGTTGTGCATTGTGTAGTGTACAAGAAGAATACAATAGTTGAGACTGTGGTACCCAGAAACTCAAACAGCGTAGCCTTCTGCCTTTTTATCTAATGATGGTTCTTTCCCTGGTGAGGTCTGGGCCTCACCAGGCCCAGGTCTCTCTTCTCGCATATCTTTTTATGGGTGTATACCGAAACTGGAGAAGGAAGCCTTACACCTTACCTTTGGGATAAGCTGCACGAGACCGTATCCGTGAAGAAATCAGCTTGTCAAATGTATAATCTTTGATGCATTCTGAGCCCTTCACGCACTCATGTTGAGCTTGTCATTTTGTTTGTCATCATTTGTCGGGCGCAAGGTTACAGTGGTTGCAGTTCGATTCTGGTGTTATTTCATTCACGGCGATACCATCTGCACCCCATCCTCCCACACTGGAGTGGAGACTACTGATCAGAAGTCCGTCTACACATCTCGATTCTCCGCATCATCGATCCTCTACATGCAATTCTCCACATTACCAGTCCTCCACAGTCCTTTTCCTCCATAAATTGATTGTATACACTCTCTTTTCAATATATTTCGATTCGACACATCAGAATCCTCCACGTTCGATTCTCTACATTCCCAGTCCTCCACACTCCTTGTCCTCCACATCTCGATTGTACACATTACCAAGAGGACTTATCTTACGAATCGACATTGACAGTGTTCTATCGAAATATGTAAGAAAAGGAGTGTGGAGGACTGGCAACGTGGAGAATCGAACGTGGAGGATCGGGATGTGTCGGAAAGCGAGAGTGTGTACAAACGAGATGTAGAGAAAAAGGAGTGTGGAGAACTGAACGTGGAGAATCAGGATGAGTCGAATCGAAATGTGACGGAATGAGAGTGGGATGATCGAGTTGTGGAGGAAAACGTGTGTGGAGAACCGAATATGGACGATCGATAATGTGGAGAATCGAGATGTGTAGGATAGAGACTCCCCTAGTGATCAATTAACGAAGTTTTCGACCGTTTCCAAACACCTTTATCGAAAACACTTTCTGTCCATGATCGTTACAATACGGGGATCTCTGATATAATCCTCTTTTTTCATTACTCTCGTCATAGTGGAAATTTAAATGGATGCTTGCATCGGGATATTTTCCTTGTCAGCGCGGAGATTGCTATCATCCATTTGGTAATGCGCAGTTTATCGTCCTATTTATGATTTGCCAGAAGGGCACTAGGTTTGTTTTGTTCTCCTGGAAGAACGAAGCCGGTCACGATAACTCGACTAACTCAAACGAGATTGGATATAGGGGATGCGGGGACCGAACCATGTCCCAAAAATAACACCGATGAACTATAACATTTTGGTAGTACGGATATTTATTACAATAAAAAAGTGTAATCCAAACAAAACAGAACTATGGTGAAACTAAAGTTCAGCAACGTAATCAGGGCCGTACCCCTTGTAAGTCGGTCTACAATTGATTATGCAATATGCCCGAAGGCTAAGAGATAAAGATATTCTCAAATACAATGTGACCAACTAAAATACGATATAAGAGATCGACTAAATTAGCCCACCCTTAAAATTAGCAGTACACTGCTGTTCATGAATGTCTGGATTTCCTTGCGTCTTCCTGGATGTCTTCCCGGATAGCTTCCGGGAGGTCTTCCTGGATATCTTCCTCAGTATCTTCGACCCCATGAAGACATAAAGCAAGATATCCAGGAAGATAAAAAATCAGAAAACCCAGACATTCATGAACAGCAGTGTACCAACGGCACTGCCATTATAAAGATATAGTACACTGCGGTTGACGACCGCTGTAATTAGACTTTTACCGAATTCTTCTCGCGTCTCGGACTTACTGCGACGAAAAATTACGTTCTAAGTATTGTTTAAAAGAAAAATTTCTGAATATGGACCAATTGACACAAAAATTGAACTATATTATTATTTACATAAAGGAACATTTTACTATTCCCGGTAAAAAGAAAAGGGAAGAATATAACACGAAAAAATGCTCCCACATTATTGTTAAAATAAAAAATCGTCAATTATAAACGAACACCACATTTGTTAATTTTTATAGTTTATAATATTCACTTCTTTCCCATGAGGCAAGTATTCGAGCAGTGTTTACGCCTACGCACCCCCTTCCCCCAGTGAATGGGTAACCTCATGTAGTAGTTCTATGTAGTTCTATGTAGTTCTAACAGAACGGTATGAACAACTTGGATGAATTCACATTTGGAAACGCCGTTAAAGGTCTTTAATTTGCAAAGGTTGCAGACCTTTGCAAAAAGTTATTGGATAACTCTCAAAATACCACACAAGGAGTAAAAAAAGCTTAAGGCTGCGTACATTTTCATAAATTGTTCCAACTTTGCAAAGAGTAGACAAATATTCAAACCGCGGCTTACATGTGTTACGTCCCGTGAATTTTTTCAAAATATTTCAAACATAATTAACCAAATATTTGAAATATATCAAGTAGTTAAAAATAAACATTGAAAAAATTGCCATTCTTTAATTTGTCGAATTCAAAGTTTCAATAAATAAATAAAATACCTAATGAAAGAATCATCCATTGGTAAAAATAATTAGCCTTCAGGTGAGTTAGGTTGATGTACAGAAGCGACTG
>JAPYZC010001761.1:0-17367 GCA_030522665.1 Ichneumoninae sp. A BG-2022a | reverse complement strand
TAAAAATACATTTAAAGAGTCAGCTTTGGGGAAAACTCTGCGGTACTGCATAGTACATACCTCAAGTAGTATCTATGAATTATTTCAGAATTTTCTCGGTATGCTACCGACCAGCCCGAATCTCTATGCGAGCGAACAAACTCGTTTAGAGCATTAAGGCCCTTTAAAAATACATTTAAAGAGTCAGAGCTGGGGAAAACTCTTCGGTACTGCATAGTGTTTTACGCACCTGTTTTCTTTACGAGGTGTAAAAAGTACAATTTCTTCACCCAGTGTAATAAATATGAAATATGTATATTATACATATATATGTAAAGCTGAAAAGCTAGGAATAAGATTTATGTTAGTTAAGTATGAAAAACAGTTACGTGTTACGTATTGTGAATTATTTCACCACTATTATTATCATAAATATTCATATAAAAAACATGAAACGCTGAGAAGCCTTCTAATAATCATTAAGGAACCAAAAATATAATCGACAGATGCAAAATAGAATAGATCCAAAAATGTAATTAATAGATCAACCCACCGATGCGACGATTCAAAGTAAATTCACCGTCCGCATAAAAAAAAAATGCGTCCGGCTTAAGTCATGCATGCCAAATCGTCAGTGACAATATAAAAGTCTTAGGAAGAAATGTTGATACTTGCAACGAATAAGAGTCTCAAATTCGTCATGACCGTTTCGACAAGGATTCTCGGTGCCACAGTCCTGATGTCAAGGGCGCCGATTTACGCATCGGGAATTCCCTTTCGCAATATCTCTTGTTTTTCTAACACCATTTCGTACGTTTCATTTTTATTTTTATGTTCGCATTAAAAATACGGTCTCCAGGGAAGCAACGCTGGTAGGAAGATACGTTACATCGATGCGTCCAAGTGGAAGGAGAATTCCCCGTGGTCTTTTCCTCAGCACGTGACTATTCTCTCCCGGCGAGAGACGCTTAAAACGGCCCGCGTTGTGCCGGCGGTCGGGAGAAGGTGACTCGCGCGTAAATACGAGAGTCGCGAACGCGTGGAGCGCAAAGTCGACGTGGTCTCCGGTCGGTTCGCGTTTCTTCCGCCTTTTTTCAAGTCAAAGTTAAAAAAAAAGTTCGACATAAAAAAAATAATTACATCTAACCTTGAACGAAATCGGTAAAAAAAAACCGGTGAAAAAAATCGGTTGAGAAACCTAAAATAAAGTCTGAATTTAAAAAAAAGTATAAATTTAATTCTAACCTTGAATCGAATCGGTTAAAAAGAAGATCGGTAATTTTTTTTTTTTTACTTGGGACTCTCGATCTCACTCCGCAAGCTCGGCGGAATATTCGAGCGGAGCAGTCGTTAAGGTTTCGCCGGCAAGTGTATGCAGAGTCGGGCCTCAGAGCCGATAGAAAAAGAGAGTGGATATTTTTGCCGCGGCTCGGTCATACATCGATATATATATACCTCCCTCGGAACGAAAAACCCGTGGAACACTACACCGTCGTCCCACTCCCGGTGAGTGTTTCGGAGACCGGCAACGAGTCGATACGTTCTCGTAACGCCGGGGGCCCCCAGCTAGCCGTTCATCAGGAGCAGAAGGAGAGCCGCGAGTGACTCGTGGAACTGAGAGCTCCTTTCGCGAGTTCAGTACCGATCGCGGGAGGCACGAGGCTCGATGTTGTCGTTGCGCGCGAGGCACGACAGGTGTGCATAGACATCAGAGACTGATCCACATACACATCTTCTTCTTAATTAAATAAAATAAAAAAATATATTAAAAAAAAGGATATCGTGACTAAAAAAATAAATAAATTTAAAGACCCGTTCGATTTAACATTTACGCTGAATCGGTAAAGAAATTCGAGGGGCGAAGTTCCACCGAGGAGAAGAGTAATCGAACGACGATGAAGAGAATCGGTTTATTCCGGTGAGTTTTATTTATTTTTTTCTTCGTAGCTGTTTTTGTCGATCTGTTTGTAAGACGAACGGTCGTGGCAGTGAAATCGTAATTTCGGGCGTACGTGCCTCGTGGCCGGTGGGAAAAACGAAAGTTCGTCATTTGCGACACCTCCGCCCGACGTATCGGCGACTCGAGCGATTGGGAAATAAAAGAGAAAAAAAAAAACACGATTGCCGTACCACGTGCGTGGAAAATCGCGAGAGAAGCGGAAGCCACGACGAGAGCAGAATAACGATGCGGGCGCCGAGCCGGGGTATTATTACGCGGAGTCCTCCGGCGCTCGTCGGACGAGACCGGAATCGGAGCAAACGCCAGTGAAATGCTTCCGTTTCGGTCAGACGCCCTTCCTGCGCGCGCGAACTCCCGTACGAAACTCTCGTTCCGCAACTCCGTTGCTTTATCTCCGAGCCTTGCGCAATTTTAACGACGCGAGTACGCTGTAAATTTTTCTTTTTTTTTTACTCCACATTTTTGCTCGCGGTGGAAATCCGGGGATAATTGCTTGGTAATAATCGAATTAACGGCAATTCCTTTGCGACACGCGAACGTTTGCTGACATGAATTAAAAAAAGAACCGGCTGTGCAATTTGTCACGAGTTTGCTCAGTTAGTAAAGACAAGCGATAAAAAAATGATTAAGGATACCGGATCGAGGGTTACTGAAATTATCTTTTTGTTCTCTCGTTCGCAAAAAAAATTGTCTGGGTAGACGGCGTTGACCGTAGAGACCTGCAGCACATTTTGTACCCTGGCCACGGTGAAATCTACTCGATAACTCACGGGGCAATTCAATTTTTAAAAAATGCAAGAAAAGATTATGTCGATATTCGTCCGTTTTCGGCAACAAAAAAGATTCGAGTACACGACGTTTACTATACTGACTTGCATAGTAAACGTCGTGTACTCGTGTTTTCGTGCCCTCACCACGGTGAAATCTGTTGGATTATGCGCTGGACAATTCGAGATGGGCGGATGAGCGAGGTTTTTGAAAAATGCAAAATGAGATTTTCTCGATATTCCTCCGTCCTTACAAAAAATAATAATAATCCGAGTACACGAAATTTACTATAGAGACCTGTTCCACATTTCGTACTTTCGTCGAGGTGAAATCTGTTGGCTAATGCTGGACAATTTAAGATGGGCGAATGAGCGGGATTTTAAAAAAATGCAAAATGAGATTTGCTCGATAATCTCTCGGACTTAAAAAAAAAATTCGAGTACACGACATTTACTATAGAGAGCTGTAGCACATTTCGTACCTTCATTATGGTGAAATCTGTTGGCTGATTTGCTGGACAATTCGAGATGGGCGAATGAGCGAGATTTTTGAAAAATGCAAAATGAAATTTTCTCGATATTCTCCTGTCCTTAAAAAAAAAATCCGAGTACATGACGTTTACTATAGAGAGCTGTAGCACATTTCGTACCTTCATTAAGGTGAAACCTGTTGGCTAATTCGCTGGACAATTCGAGATGGGCGAATGAGCGAGATTTTTGAAAAATGCAAAATGAAATTTTCTCGATATTCTCCCGTCCTTAAAAAAAATCCGAGTACACGACGTTTACTATAGAGAGCTGTAGCACATTTCGTACCTTCATTATGGTGAAATCTGTTGGCTGATTTGCTGGACAATTCGAGATGGCCGAATGAGCGAGATTTTTTAAAAATGCAAAATGAGATTTGCTCGATAATCTCTCGTCAAAAAAAAAATAAATCTGTATACACGACGTTTACCATAGAGAGCTGTAGCACATTTCGTACCTTCATTAAGGTGAAACCTGTTGGCTAATTCGCTGGACAATTCGAGATGGCCGAATGAGCGAGATTTTTTCAAAATGCAAAATGAGATTTGCTTGATATTCTCCCGACCTTAAAAAAAAAATCCGAATACACGACGTTTACGATAGAGACCTGTAGTACATTCCATACCTTCATCAAGGTGAAATCTGTTGGCTAATTCGCTGGACAAGTCGAAGTGGGCGAGTGAGCGAGATTTTTAAAAATTGCCTACTGAGATTTTGTCGATAATCTCCCGATCTTAAAAAAAAAAATCCGAATACACGACTTTTACTATAGAGACCTGTAGCACATTTCGTTCCCTCGGATCGATGAAATCTCTTGGCTAACTCCCCGGACAATTCGCGATGAGCGGATGATAAAAATTTTATAATAAAAAGAACTTTTACATGCAAAACGAGAATCGATAGCCTGCGATTAACATACCCGATTTCCCGTCGGTCGTAACTCTCCCTTGAGTTCTCATAAATAACATCATAAATCATAATTTGCTGAAGATTTTCGAGTTTAACAACAGTTTATCGTTCTTTTTTTTTCTTTTTTCCTCCTGATTGATGGCATCCTCGACATTCGCTTAATCAATTATTGTTACCGCGATATATTTTTTTTCCGATACGTAATTGCCGCTCCGAGCCGCGTTTGTTGGGACGCTGTTACCGGTAAATGCGTTGCGAGGCGATAAACGCGAGTTAAGCTAGGTCAGGATAACACACTTTTCGTCCTGCAGTTAAGAATTATCGTTACCGTTAACTTCGCTAACGGTGACGTTGAACAAGGTGTACGCCTCGTTTAGCGTCAATTCGACTAATAGGCCTCTCGCTTTCACGATTCCCTCGGCCCGTGCGCGCACGTCGGCGCTTCGCAGTGTGACCTGAACACAAGCTCGACAGTCACGCGGGATTTATGCCAGTCAAGGAGAACCACATTCGCATCATATTATGTTCTTCTCCGCTGTACATGCTCATCTTTCCATCATCGACGAAAACACCCACGTTCCCCGTTGATAACTTAAAGGGCCTAAGTCCCATGTTAAACTACACGAGTTACGCCCTTTCGACTCCCACCCGTCGATATCCCTTCGTGGCGCATAGATGCGTCTGCGGAGCGTCTACGAGTAAAATCATAATAACAGTTGCAATGAAAATAATAGTTTTAATAGTAATGATTTAATTAACAAAATAATCTTTTTTATATTTAATATTTTATCCTCATACGCACTCGATAAAGCAACTCTTCAGACATTTTTTTTTATGTTACAAATAGTTGTGTTTTAAGAGCTTTTGTTCAAAACGTTTAGCACAAAGAAACCACTTGTCATTTTATTTGATAAGACAAGAAGAGGACAAAATTAAAATAAATCCACTTATATGCACTGATAAAAAAGTACAGTCCAATCAACTAAGATTCCGGTAGGGACGTTCAAATAAATATTTTGTTGGTTGAACAAAATATTTTAATGACTTAAAAATATTTCGGTTAAATCAACCAAGAAATTTTTTAAGTGCACCAACAAAATATTTAGTCGAACGTCCGTGCCCGAAACTTAGTTGATTCAACCGTATTTTTTTATCAGTGTGTGACCCCCCCCCTTGGGAATGGGGATTTGTATCCCTGGAAATAACAATAAAGCATACAATAAATAAATAATTCGATTAGATAGATAGATATTTTGATAATGTACATGTGCGAATACAAGATTTCAAAATGCAGGGAGATCTGCTTAATACAAAATTTTATAAAAAAATTAGTAACTTACGCATACGTAAGCTATGAAAGCCGTCATTTACTTATCGTTACGAGGCTCGCTTAGGTGTCGGTCGGAGAATCTCTGAGCCCGAAACAGCCGGTCAAATGTTATAAATAAATAAATAAATAAATAAGTAAATAAATAAATAAATAAATAAATAAATAAATAAATAAATAAATAAATAAATAAATAAGTAAATAAATAAATAATTAAATTTAAATCGGCGAGTAATCGAAAGAATTTTGTACGAGCGTTTACGCTCTCTCCTACGCAGGGGCGGGGGGTCAGGGTTGCGAGTGTCGTGTAACGACCTTCGATTAGTCGAGAAACGAGTGTTGGTGAACGAATAACGTAGGAGAGGCGAATAGCGTCAGGTACGTTTATAGCGCAATAACCGTCACACACAGAGCGTGGTGGAGAGGCACGTAGCCGATACAGGATGGCTCGTAGCGTAGCCGCTGGCGAGCAAAAGTGAGTTGATACAGCAACAAGCAAGCAGGGCAAAAGTGGTCGGGAGTCACGGGTTCTCTCTCGGCAGTAGCGCACACGCACACGCACACAGGAAGAACCCGCCGAGAGAGACCACTTTCACCCGAGAGAAGCGCGCGCGCGCGCGCACTAGCGAGTTTACTTCCTCGAAGCGTTCCCGTGGACTCGTGCTCTATAGCGGCCCGTCGGCGCGGCCTTTCCTATATGCGCGCGGTGTACCCGTTGCCCTCTGGAATTCGATTGCCAACGCTACTCGACGACGCCTCTGTTCATTCATGCTTCGTACGATGTTTCTTTTTTTTTTAGTTTCCCATATTTCAATTTCAATTTCTGATTGAAAATAAAGGACGCTGGAGTTAAATTGACCTAGGATGACTTCCGGTGAACTCAGACTTGACCTTTTCATTCCACCGGCCGACTCTCTTCGACCGAAGAATAATTAAGCACTGAGCAAAAATATAGCGAAAAATATATAGTGTTAAGTTTTATTAAAAGAAAAAGTTAAAATTAAATTTTTATTTTTTTGTTTTATTCTGACTTTATTTTAGGTTTCTCTTCCGGTTTTTTATAGTCTGGTTTATTATATACCGTATTGACCACTTTTACATTATGGTTAGGTCAACGAACATTTTGGTGGATTGTTTCGAATACGTTATCTGATTGGTAGAACGACATTTTTCGTTGCCTCGAATATAAGCGATTTTTTTTTAAATCCTGATCTTTTCATTTTTAAATGGTCCATTTTTCATCGGCTCGAATAGTTTATGGCAAATCCACATTTGGAGCCATCTGCCTGGGTCTTGTTATTGCCACCATGTATATATCAATATTTATTTATATATATAAAAATTATTTAACTTTCCTATATTTCAATTTTTATTTCTGATTTAAAGTAAAGCTGGGTGGAGTTAAATCAACTTCCGGTGAACTCGAACTTTACGTTTTTATTCCTCTAGCCGACTCTATTCGATCGAAGATTAATTAAACATTGGACGAAAATATAGCGTAAATATGATGGACAATGAAGCATACACTGAACCATATTGAACACTTTTACCGTGCGGTAGGATCAACGAAAATTCTGATAGATTGTTTCGAATGGGTTATTGGTGGGTGGAACAAAATTGATCCTTGCCTTCAATATAAGCAAGATTTTTTTCTCCTGGGGTTTAATTTTTTAGACGGTCTCTTTTTCTTCGATTCGAATAATTGTTCGCAAATGCCATATTTGAAACCATCCGCCTGGGCCTTGGTTAATCCGACCATATATATGTTTATTTCATTTAAATTTCTTTCTTTAACTTCCCTATATTGCAATTCCAATTCCTGATTTAAAGTGAAGCAGCGTAGAAGTAAATTAACCAGCGTTCACTTCCGGTGAACTCTGGCTTGATCTTTTTTATTCCTCCACCCGACTCTGTTCGATCGAAGAATAATTAAGCATTGAAAAACAATGTAGGGCAAATAGTGGTAAATATGATGGACTATGATGCATGGACTGCATTGACCGTTTTTATGGATTATCGAACATTTTTGTAGTTCCGAATGGGTTATCTGGTTGGTAGAGCGAAATTTTACATTGCCTCCAATATAACCGAGATTAAAAAAAAATTAAATCCAGGCTTTTCTTTTTAAAAATAGTCCATTTATCATCGACTCGAATAATCGTTGGCAAATGCCACGTTCGAAGCCATCTGCCCGGCCCTTGGTTAATCCGACCGTCCATATATATCTATATATATTTTTCCCCCTGCGGTAAATGAGAGATTGGGAGGGGGCGATTGAATCCGATCGAAACGCCAATAAATCGCGATCTCCCGGGCCCGAAAAAGTTACGACGGTACCAGACGGAGATCTTGCGATACCGGCATTCGCATGGGTCCCCCTGAAAAGAAACGCGAGATACGACGACGACACGATCGTCTCGGAAACGGTTCGAGCTCCGCACGAAGAAGGAGAAAGATTTCTCTTTACCTCTCCGAGGCACAGTCGTACACGCGAGTTGACCCACTGACACTGAATTATTGCTCGGGAGAAGTAAAAAAAAAAAAAAAAAAAAAAAACGAAAATATCTTCGAGTGTGGCGTATCAATTTGCATAGAAATATTTATAATTTTTTTTTCGTCCAACATTACCGCAATAGGAGGGCCGGTGTTTGTACAGCGAAGAGTGTACTTACCTTGTATCTCTGGACAACACACAGGCACATCTCTGTTTGCTCCCGAGGACCGGAGAAAGAGAAAAAAAAAAATTACGACTCCGACTCCGCTTACCGATATTATTTATCGCGGCGAAGACTTTACGATATTCCTTTAATTTACAGTTAATACCAGCGAGAGAAAAATATACCGTCGAACTTGAACGATCACTATTATTTGTCGCAATTATCGTACCGTATTTATTTATCGTCATCGCGTCGAACGGGAACGGCTCGCACGCTTCGCTCTCGTATTTCCATTTTTATGACACGTTCCTATTTTTCGTGTTTTTTTTTTTTTAATTTTTTTTTAAATCTCTCCATCCTCGCTATCACCGGTATTATTCATTTTCCGTCGTTATATTCCCGGTACGCTGAACTCGGTCAGTTTATTGGATTTTCTCCTCGCATCGCCATGTATGTACAGGCCATTTCAATTATCCCGCGAGCATATGTAACTTTTTTTTTTTTTTTACTAATTCCCGCTCTCGTTACACAGCGCCAGAGCACTCGAGTTTCATGAATACATTACAGACCCGAGGCAACACGTCTCCACGCCCAGCCTTAATTTACCCAATTGTTACATACGTTTAACACGACATAGAGAAAATAACTGTTATTATTATTTTTTTTTCTGGCTTGAGCTACTTTTATCTCGTTTCCCGGAAGCTTCAAAGTTCACAGTCTATTATTCTGTCTCATAATTAATTAATAGTAGAAACACATACACGACCCGTGTTACCTTGTCTCTCGTGAGTGATTGAAGAGTAATGTTAAGTTACAAAAAATCATTGAACAATTTATGAAAGCGGGTGAGGATGAGCTATCATAGAAATTCCTTTTCGAATTTGCTCCGAGCTACGTGTTAAGCCGATGCGCACATGTGTGGATGGATGGAACAGCGAGATTTGGGCTGAAGAAACTCCGGAGTGTAATTTAGGCGATTTTTATTTACGTTTAACTGGACATGGAGGAAACATGTTTATTTTTTGGCTTAATTACTTTTAGCTCAAATTCGGAAGTTCCAAAATTCATGGTTTATTCTTCCGCCTGATAATTAATTAATTATAGAGACACTCGCATGATACGTGTTACCTCTATCTCTAAAGTCCCTTTAAAATCTCGAATTCGGCCTCAACCTTCATAAAAATTGCACTGAATGAAGAAACGTGACTACTTTACCAGTGTGCCAAATTTCAAACAGCTATTTCAAACGGTTTCTCAGTTATAATAATTTTAAAGAATGCAACTCTAACAAATTGACAAAAAATATCAATGAATACAGTAAAATTCGTTTGCGGGCTGCCGAAGAAAAAAAATTGTTATTCGATTATACTTTCAATTCCATACGACATTGAAACGATAACATGTCACCTTGACAGTCTTCCTGTCGTCCTTTCAATATAGTATGGAATTAAAGAATCGAATTGAAAAAAAAAATGTATTTCAATTCTACTTTCAATTCCACACGACATTGAAACGATAATATGTCTCCTTGATAATATTGCTGTCGTCCTTTCAATATAATATGAAATTGAAGAATTGAAAGTAGAATTGAAAAAACAAAAATTGGGCAACCTGCAAGCGATGCCGGGTGAAAATGGCATTTCTCGACATTCCGGACTATTTTAAGTGCTCTGACACTAAAATTTCGAATTATTTTTTTTAACGAAAACAACTTCATCTATGAGGAAGCAGAATTGACGAAAGCGGGAGAGGATGAGCTCCCATCGAAATTCCTTTTCGAATTTGCTGGGAGGTACGCGTTAACCCGATGCGCACGTGTCTGGATGGATAGAACAGCGAGATTCGGGCCGAAGAAACTTCGGCGCGTAATGTTCCGGATTGTTAGCAGAATGTGTTAGCCCGAGGAGGTCCGATTGGAGTAAGAAAGGAAAGAGAGAGCGAAGAGTCGCCGCTGCCAAGACGACGGGCGACTCGCCGGGCCTTCGGGGGACCCGTGGACTTGCTCTCGACGAAGAGCCCCCCCCCCCCCCCCCACTCGTTCTCGCTCGCGTACTCACTTACGAACTCTCGTCTCCTCCGTGAGATTCGATTCGCCTCGGGCTCCCGCGCGGCTACGTGAGACCGAACACCGGCACCTTTACCTCCATACCCGAGTCACCTACGTATCGGACGACGAAAGCCGCGACTCTTCTGCTCGCTGACAGCGGCTCTCAAACTATTTTTTTTCCAACTTTTTTTTTGCCCCGATTTGTACAAATAAGATCGAAGCGAAAAAATTTTTTAACACTTCGAAGCCAAATTTATTTATCAGAGGTTGATTTAAATGTTTATTTTAATTAAATCAATATTTATGAAATAAGGACATATATTTATATGTATAAATATTAATTATTTACAAACAGAGATCGACACGAAAAAATACTTTTTTAAAGACGTTGCCTCTAATTGGCTATATGCTACAATCATCCATATATTGGCCTAGGGTAAAAGTGGGGAATATGGCCCGGTCATTAGTTTACGTGTTAATCGAGGTGGGCCATATTCACCACTTTTACCCTATCAGAAGTAATCTTTTTTTAACAGTAATGAGCTGTACCGATCTTTCAACGATCGATCCAACTTTTTTTTACCACAATTTGTAGAAATAAGATCGAAGCGAAAAAAAAATTCTTAACACTTCGAAACCAAGTTTCTCGTACATACACTCAGAAATTTACTTCTCAGAGGTTGATTTAAATGTTTATTTTAATTAAATCAATATTTATTAAATAAACACATTATAAATAGATATATTTATATGTATAAATATTAATTATTTACAAACAGAGATTGACACGAATAAATATTTTTTTAAAGATCTTGCCTCCGATTGTTACAATCATCGAAATATTGGCCTATCAGAAGAAATATTTTTTTTAAAGTAATTAGCTGTGCCGATCTATGTTTATAAATATATGTATTCATATATATTTATAAATATGTATTTATTTTACTTTTTAAAATTTGGGTCTATTTTGTGCCTGTTTTTTTGTGCCAAGAATTAACGAATAACGGTATGTTGCACTGGCGACGAGTGCTGGTCGGATGAGACGATTCCAAAGTGCAGGGCTTATCGTGACTGGACTGTGGCGCGGGTAACATCGGTCATCCCGCGATTATCATTTGTCATTGCGATACTCTCTGCTGAATGGACACCAAAAAAAAATAAAAACAAAAAAAAGTAATGAAAGAACCACAGCCTATTGTCAATGAACTCTTGCGGCGACGTCCTTGACTCCGGGCCGTTCGCCGAGAGTGGTAATAATTCCTAGTGACCCTAGTCGAGTGTCGAGAAATTGCTCGAGCGCGACGAGAATACCCGCGATACGTGCAATTAAATTTTTTTTTATAAAAAAAAATAGGAGGAAAGAAAGAGTTAAAATTTTGGTTCAAGGCTAATTTCACCGTCATCTCCGGAGGAGTAGGATGACTCGTCGGAAATTGCCAAACTGCGAAGGTCGCTTCGACGCAACTGTATGGTGTCCGGTTCAAGGTCGAGAGTGTCCTCGATTTTTTTTTATATATATATATTTTTTTTACCCGACGCGTTTTCTTTTCCTCCCGTCCTCCGTCTTAATCTCGTGTTCACTTGCGATGACCCACTGGCCGAAATACCTTTCGGGCCCAATGGTCCTTTATCGCCCGGATGTGGAACTTCGGGTCTCGAGCGTGACTGTGCAGTGTAAATTAAATTCAACGTGAAGACACACCCGGAGGGACTCGACGATTTCTTTTTTTTACATTTTTTTTTTTTTTTTTTATAAGAGTTCTTGCACAGTGGCAAAGTAACGATTGTCGAGATACTCTTATTTTCTTTCACCCCGTTCGGTTCTCCCAACATGTGTGTGTGTGTGTGTGTGCGAACTTACGAGCTTCTTCCTTTCTCGCCTGTTTTTTTCCTTTCTTTTTCTTCTTCCTTTCTCGCTCGACTCTCATCAGCGCTCCCCTCGGAGAAAGTAATACGCGAGCGATGACCAGGCACGTGAAATGCCGCATACCGAACACACACACATACACACGGTATTCGTGGCCACGTATTACAACTCGTGGCGAACGCGGAAAGATTTCGACGAGGCTGTACGTGAGTGTGGACAGGTTTTTCGACTCGCGAAACGGACGATCAGTCGTGTCTGAAAATTTACGGAAAGACTGATACACCTGTGCAGGGGAGAGGGGCGGGGGCAAAACGGCCCATTTATTTTTGTCAATTTATTTATTTTCATAAAAAAAAATTATTGCATCCATTTTGCCCCCACTTTGAACGAGGCTGCACCCAGAAAAATAATTTATTTGACGGCCACCGTTTATTTGGTTTATGTAAAATATTTATCTGATTTAAATATATGTTTATTTAAATGAAGTAAACAGTTACTTAAATGAAATAAATATTTATTTACATCAAATAAATTATTTTTCTGAGTGTGTACGTTAGTGTGAACAGGTTTTTGGACTCGCGAAACGTACGATCAGTCGTATCTGAACATTTACGGAAAGACTGTTACACCTGCGCAGGAGGGAGGGGTGGGGGCAAAACGACCCATTTTTCTCAACGTTTTCATTTTATAAAAAAAAAATTGGTTGCAAATGGAGAACATCCATTTTGCCCCACTTTCTACAAGGCTGTACGTGAGTGTGGACAAGTTCCGCGACTCGCGAATCGTACAATCATTCGTGTCTGAACATTTACGGAAAGACTGATACACCTGTGCAAGGGGGGGGGGGGGTGGCAAAACGGAACATTGGGGCAAAACGGACTTTCTTTGTCTATTTTTTGAGGAGCATAAAAAACAATTTATTTAAAATAGAGAGAATCCATTTTGCCCCATTGTCACCTCCTCCTCGAACAGCTCCGCCATTATTAAAATCGTCTGGAAACGAAAACTTCCATTTCATCCTGTGTGTTCTCGATTTGATTATGTTGGACGAACACTTCTCGCTCCATCGCACCTGAGCGTCTGTTCCTTTTTCATCAATTGGGTTATCGATTAATAATTATAATTATTGTTTTTTATTTCAGAACGGGCCTCTGCTTGCTGTCCGCGGTTCTCGTCGCGGCTGCACTTTCCCCGACGATCCAGCAGTTCGATTTGTCAGGTGATTACTCGTTTACATTTAAATACTATACACACACACATATATATATATATATATACCTTAATTAAACATCCATTAAAATCGATGCCGAATGACGATAAATCCGACGTTCGAGCCTTCGATATTTCACGATTTTACGATGTACGAATGGGGCACCGAGGGTTCCCATGGAAACCCTCGGCCGGCTTGCAAGTAGTGCAAACCTTGTTCGGTCGGACGTTCCACGACTATCGCCGGCTTATCGAAAAAATCGACGTACTACGCTTACGTTTCAACGAAAAATGTTCCCACCGCGATTACGCATGGTCATTCGATTAATTAAATCGGTTGCGCTTGCGTAACGGCTGTTTATTATTACGTGCCACCGAGGAACGAAGAAATCGGTCGGGTACGTGCGAAACGTAACGAGCTACTCTATATACACGCGTTACGCTTTGGTTACGCGTTGAGTGTGTTGCTTTTACTTTTTCTATTTTACTCTTCAATCGGCGGTACTCTCGTTCGCAACGCTTCCCATACCCAATGATATCCTGTGCTATAATGACTGTTATTACTGTTATAATCATTTTTATTATTGTAGCAGAGCCAGGTTTATCCGAGATAATGTGGGGAGAGCGTGCGTCGGATAAGTAAAATCTCGGATAAAACGGATAACATACTCAATTCAAACTTGCAGTACTATTATTAAACTTAAAAAAATAACAGACCACTTGATGTAAACATTATCTTTATTGGTTACTTTAGTTATTTTTTAAAATATAATTGTAAATTAGTTAATTGCCATTAAGTTTATATAAACATAAAGCGTGGGCTCTAGAATCGGAATTGTTGTAATTGCAGCGAGCGATACAAAGAGGCAGCAAACTTGTGCAAGTATAGGCGCGTGTGCAGCGAACTAGGGGCGAGCGGGGCAAAACGGGACGATGAAGAAAAACTCATTTTGTATCGAATCATTTTTGGGTGCTCCAGTTTGTCCCAATGATACATTCGGATTTTCAACCCTGTTTTGCCCCACTTACCACCAAACCAAAAATTATTGAAAAAAAATTACGCTTTGCCCACCCGTTTTGCCACAGTGTCCCATTTTGCCCCGCTCTCCCCTAGCCGTTACGCACTACTCTGCGTATGCGCATTGCTTTATCAATTTTTTCCGAGTTTTCCGTATTACGAAGTTTTTCGAGTCTACACCTCGGTTAACGCGGAGGGCTCGGATAAGTTGGGTGTCTCGGATAACGCGGAGACTCGGTTGATCGAAGGTCGGATAAGCGAGGTTCTACTGTACAGTAGAACCCCGTTTGTCCGAGATAATGTGAAGAGCGCCTTCGATAGGTGAAATGTCGGATAATACACTCAATTCAAACTTGTACTACTATTATTATACTTAAAACAATAACCCCACTTGATATCAATATTAACTCAATAGTTTGAATTGAATACATTATCGGTTTTATCCGACATTTCACCTGAAATGTCGGATAACACCGATAATACTCAATTCAAACTTGCACTATTATAATTATACTTAAAAAAATAACACACCACTTGATATAAACATTAACTTTATTAGTCGATGTAGTTATTTTTTAAATACAATAATAATTCAGTTAATTGACATTAAATTCATATAAACGTGAGGCATTGAGTCTAAAATCGGAACAGTTGCATTTGCAGCTTGCAATATAAATAGCCAGCAAAATTGTGCAACTTTAAGCGCGCATACAACGAAATAGCCTTTACGTCCGACTCTGCGTGTGGGCATTGCTGCTGTATGAGTTTTATCCGAATTTTCGGGATTACTCGAGTCCAATCCTCGGTCAACGCGGAAGCCCGGTTGCTCGAAGGGCGGATAAGCGAGGTCCTACTGTATCATCAGCGACGCCTAAAAAATAATTGAGTCTTTACTTTTATTGCTTTCTTTACTGCGTTATTTTTTTTCCACTTTTTTTTCTCATTAATTTAATTACGGTCGCGGGAGACAGTGACTTAAGTTCTCGGACTTCCGGCTATTCGAGGCTCGCGCAGTCCGCTCTAATGACGATTCATTATAAACGGCTCATTAAGCGGATCGCCGTGACGACGCCCGTCGGGACAACACTGAGAACCTATTTTATAATAGAGAACAAGTAATATACTTCTCGACCGCTATCTGTGCTACTGGGCTACGCGATATCCTTTCATTTAACGCTCGGTTGGCGTCGAAAACGAGACACATTATCTCACCGAACTCGCGCTTCGACGCCCATCGATCTATAAACTCTTCCGCATTGAACGCACCCGGCCTGAAGATGCGAAGTCATTGGCCAGTTAAGGTAGTAGTAGCGCAATGACTGACGCCGCCTAAGTTTGACAGGAGTAAAAGAGAATTACAAACACTTTTCGATCGGATAAAAATCTGAAAAAAATCAAGCATATGGAAGATGCTGATAAGATTGTTCGTCCAAAATGTTATTCGTTTCCTTTATGTTAAAATCTGTTTAAAATCGTAATTTTCAAGTATTAGATAATATTCCGAAAAAATTCATACGTATTCAGAAAAATTAGTAATTTGCTATGAACATTCTGAAATTATTATTATGCACAAACAATCTTTTCAGCGCCTTTTATATGCTAGAATTTGTTCAGATTTTGTTCTCATCGAGAAGTGTTTGTAATCTTTGTCTTTTTTCTCTCGAACTTAGGCGGCGTCAGTCATTGTGCTAGCACTACCTTAAGCAGACAGTTAAAGAAGTTATTATCGAACAGCCCATTTTTTTTTTTTTATAATCATTTTTAATCATTTTTTTTGCTAGTTTCGTTCGTGGATTTTTGAGGTCGAATTCTAATGGAATTTTTTTATGTTGTTATTTATGTAGAATACGTGTACGGCGTGGATCACGATCTCCAGGCGAGAGCGCGAGCCGCCGTCGAGGCCGAGAGGCATGCAGTTCAATCGAGATCCTGGTAAGTCAATAGTAATAATAATCATAATATAAGTAATAATAATGTCAATGAACTCTCACTTTATATCGTCCTTAGAATCACGCGCCGATTACCCTGTTCGGTGTACGTACTAGAGGAGCGAGTTCGTCGGCCGAAGGTCGTTCACTCCGTTCGATCGATTGGCGAGTCCGACGAACCGGTGTAGTCATTGGCACGGGGTCGTCTTTCGATCAATACGTTTTCCCAAGCCCCTCGATACATTCTGGCCAATCACTGACGAATGCCGATGGCTGCAGCGAATTTAAATTCGTGGCCATTAAATTTGTGTTTTTTTTTATAGCCGCAAAAATTTTACCTCCGCGTCGAAGTGTCTGAATAATACATCGAAAAGGGGAGGCAAAATTATTCTAATGGGACCGGTCCGGTCAAAAAATTGATGTACGGTCGCAAAATTTAAATTGCCTTGACTGTCACGAAGGTTCCAATTTTACTCGTTGATTTTTTTTTTTCATAAGCCTTCAATAACATGAAAATAAAATTAACTAACAATTTAAAGATAAAAAATAAAAATGGCAAACATTTTTCTTTTCATTTCTTTACATAAAAAAAAAGATCGTAAAGAGCTAACCGAAGAAAGCGGTGCGATTAGTTCGCCGATACGATAAAAACCAGTCGAGTTACTTTGACAACTTAACATTTTAATTGTCTGACTGTCACGAACGTTCCAATTGTGCTCGTTGATTTTTATCTTTTCTTAAACCTTCATGAAAATAAAATTGTAATTTCATAACATAAAAATAAAATTAACTAACAATTTAAAGATAAAAAATAAAGGTGGCAAACATTTTTTCTTTTCATTTCTTTGCATAAAAAAAAAGATCGTAAAGAGCTCGCGAGAAAAGTGGTGCGATTAGTTTGCCGGTACGATAAAAACCAGTCCAGTTAGTTTGACGACTTAAAATGTTTATTGTCTCAACTATTGCGAACGTTCCAATTTTTCTCGTTGATTTTTATTTTTTTCTTAACTCTTCAATAACATGAAAATAAAATTAACGGATTTTAATAAGTTAATAAAATAAATTTAAAGATAAAAAATAAAAATGGCAAACATTTTTCTCTTCCTTTCTGTGTATAAAAAAAGAACGTAAAGAGCTCGCGAAGAAAGTGTTGCGATTAGTTCGCCGGTAC
>JAPYZC010001760.1:0-33740 GCA_030522665.1 Ichneumoninae sp. A BG-2022a | reverse complement strand
CAAATCATTTTCGTAATAAAAAAAAATTGGTTGCCGGGTAATTTGTTGCACAATTTTTTTTCAGTAATTTGTTATGAACATTCTGAAATTATTATTATGCGCAAACAATCTTCTCAGCACCTTTTATATGCTAGAATTTTTTCGGATTTTTTTCTCATCCAGAAGTGTTTGTAATCTTTGTCTTTTTTCTCTCGAACTTAGGCGGCGTCAGTCATTGCGCTAGTACTACCTTAACTTTTTGCATTTTAATTGAGCTCAATTAGCGAATGTTAAGATGCTGCAAATATGAGAAATAGCGAGACCGTGATTCAGGCGCACGATGATCGGCTGTGCTCGTACGAGTTTCCCGTCAATGAGAAAGGAAGGGAAAAATGCCTAAGTGACATTACACCGGATCCTGCCACGCGGGCGTTTTAAGCAACCCGGCTCAATTGAACTCTGTGGGTATAGTTCGTCGAGTGAATCGAGTATTCTCTCAATGCCTCAAAGTTGTAACAACGGATCGGGCACGGTAACAATGAAGTCGCTCTCCACGCTCGGTGAACCGTAGACCTCGTGACTTTGCTCAAGCGGGCTACATCAAGCTTTCGTGTCTTTTTAGGTGATAGGTGATAGTCTAATTTCATGATTTTAGCCAGCCTAGAAAAGTTATTGTGTTACTTTATAGCGTAAACTGTTAGTATTTGATGGTCTACGTCTCGAACTATGTACCGGTTGAACTTTTTTTTTATATACGGTAAAAGTGGTGAATATGGCCCACCTCGATTCACACGTAAATCAATGATATATAGACTGGGCCATATTCCCCACTTTTACCCTAGGGTAGATCAGGGTGAGATGGCCACCCGTAATATCTTTTAACGTAACAAACGAATGGTGCCGCCGCTTGCACAGTTTTTAGTATATGTGGATTTACTGCGATTGCACACAGAATTATAAGATTGTCCGTGCAAGGGTCAGTACGAGCGGAGAATCCTTATTTCGAGGTAGCCAGGAATTTCTGGAGCTATATTTCTAGCGCTCTGGAGACATACCAAATTATAATTTTACTAGTAAATCAACATTGCACTGATAAAAAAGGAGATTTGAATCAACTAAGATTCGGACAGCGACGTTCAAATAAATATTTAGTTGGTCGAACAAAAAATTATAATGACTCAAAAATATTTTGATGAAATCACCCAACAAATTGTTGAACTAACCAATTTTTTAGCTGTACCAACAAAATAGTTGATTCAACGGTTTTTTTTATCAGTGTTCATACTATAGTTGGATCTTTCAAAAAAAGATTGGCGCGCAGTAAACCTATTTTTTTCTTCCTTCCCTAAATTTAAGCTGCGGTTATTTTTTCGGCTCATTTTCCGGAAGACATGGCCATTTGTTTTTCGGAGCATATGGCCATATCACCCGGATATTGGGGGTGAAATGGCCACGTGGCCATCCCGCCCGCAATAGCCGGGTGGTACGGTCAGTGAAACCATTTTCTTTTTTACTTTGGCACCGAAAACATTTAACGGAGGCAATTATTATCTTTCTGTAGTTTATTTAGACAACATAGAATATAGTAAGCCATGTTTTGTGCGACCCCAATGCTTCTCTAGGCCTAATTAACTACCATTATTACTATGGCCATATCACCCATAGTGTCCGGGTGAGACAACCGATGGCAAGTATTTATAGAGCTACAAATAAATCACGCATCGAAAATATCTAAAGTCCTGAGTGAATTACTTCAGTTTGCAGTTTCCAGAGTTCGTTCCAATAAAAATTGTAAACTTTTCAAAATGTTAAACCTCCAATTTTCGCTGTTTACAAAACCATGGTCGTATCACCGCGACTTACCCTAAAAAATTCACTTTATCGTTGTGATGTCAAGGTTCTCGGCTTCGGTTGCGGGAACGCCCACGCTCCTTTATGCACATACTGCCCCAAGGCTTATCTCATACTCGCCGCACAATACAAGTTTCATCGCAGCATCCACGACCTCACACCTAATTATATTTCCATAACGAGATTTAATGGACCCGCGTGAATAAATGTAATCGCCGGTGGACGAATTTGGCGAACGGCGTAGAGTTTAATTCGTGATTTCACCGAGAGTGTGGATGAGCGAGAGCGGGTGGGCGAACGCGGTAGCAGTCGTAGAAACCGGAACCGGGGAGTCGAGAGGCGTCAGAGAATGGGATGAGACGATAAAAGCTTCGCGCATAATGTGGATAAGTGTCGGGGCATAATGCTCCCTATCCCGGGGATGTTATACTTTCCCACGTCATTCGCACGCTCAGCCGAGGCGAGCCAGAGTCGTTAAAGGAGTTGCCGAGAGCACCCGTCCAAAGTAGAGGGACACGAATATGCCGAGGTTGTGTGTGTGCGTGTGTGTGTCTGTATATGTGTTTTTGGGAGCGAGCGCGAGAGGCACCGGTGGAGAAATTAAACAGGGAAAAAAAGATAGAGATGCCTCGAAAGTGTCTTTGCACCGAAGTCGACGTAGATGTAACTCTCCCGCCCATCCACGACAGTCGAGGCTTTCCCGTTCTGCCTTTCGCATCCGAGCTTTTTCCACTGCGAGCCCAACGTGTTTAGCCGAGTCTGAAAAAAAAGTCGTCGCATCGACGCATCCCATCCCAACATTGCCCTTCCGTTATTTCCATCGCACGTTCGCCAGTGCGTCGCACTCCGGTCTCTCTGCGCCGGTGTTTCCGGCGCGCTTTGTTCGCTTTCCCGAACGAGATCCCAACGCATGGGAATTGATCGAAGCGTCGATGTCGTCTGTCGGGGAGAAATCCCCGAAGGGCCGTGAAGAGCCGCGGCGCGAACGAGGATGAAACGACAACGCGGAGGGGATAGCGCGGAGAACGAGATGGCAGGAAAATCGTGATGCAGATTTGCGTCTACCTTTTCCTCTCATCCCATTTTGGCTCGGTTCCCCGTAACGGCTGACGATGGAAGAGGCAAAGCCTCGCGAATTCCGGGTCATTAACTCCAATACCCGTCACGATCCACGACGTGTTTTACCCGTATAACGTGTACGCCACACACTGCATGTGATACACACACAACATTCATACAACCTACATAATCACATCCCCGTGAAAAAAACGAACCAACCCGCTTTTCCCCCCCCAACAGGGAAAAAAAAAAAAAAAAAAAAAAAAAAATTACAGCATGTTCGTTTCGTCGCGAGGCATTCCCGAGAGAAGCTTCTCCTGCTCTCGCGTCCGCGACGCTCCTTCCTTTCGCACAACCCTCTCTCGTCTCCTTTTGTTATCGCTTTCGCTCCGCGACTAGACGCCGAACCAGCAAACACCAACACACTAGTCGCTTCGTTAAAAGAAATAACGAGCTCTCCAGCGAAGATTATCGGCGATCCACACTTCTCGGGCTCGATAGTCGTGTCCCTGGATATTCCGATCGACACTTTAGCACTGCGACTCTCGACGATCGGACGTACGTTTTACGAAAAACTTGGACCTCCGGTGAGTTTACGGCTTCGAGTACTCAGTTTAATACACAGCGTGATTTCCAGTGAAGCAACTGCCGTGTTTCCCGGAGTGAAGCTTCACAGCATTGACAGCAAAAGAACAAAACAACAACAAAAAAACCATAAATCGTTGAGATACCAGGTCGGGTACCGCACGTGGTCGTTGTTGATTATCAACCGTCTGTCAACGGAATATGACGAGTGTTCACTTTTGCGTAGAGACTCAACGATCGGTAACCATGTGGAACTCAAAATTATAATTCGACGAATTTACGGTGCGACACGCATGTGCGCTCGCCGTTGTGCGTTGGACGTGGGTAACCGAATCGGGCTGAACGTAAGACGTGGAGGTCGCGAGCCGATCGAGAGACAACGGGTTTGAATGGAGCGTGCAAGAAGCCCCGGAGTCGTTCGGACGTCGCGTTTCGCGACGATGAGCGAACTGAGGGGTGCTCTGCCCCGCGCACAAGTCAACTCTCCGGTCTCTCGCGGGTTGTAGGAGAATGTCGGTGGGGTTGGACAGGGAAGCGAGAGCGGCTTCGCGGCTGCGCCGTTTCCCGGAGCCTCTTCAAACCATTACCCTCCGGGCCACCCTCTTGCTCCTCTTCTCTCGCCGATTTCAAAACCCCTAGCTCTCCCTCTCTCGGCCCCCCTCGGATGGAAGGCCGACATGGAGGCGCAAGCTGTGCCGCGAATACGCGTGGGGGAGGGATTCTCGGCGAGAACGACAGTCGGCACGGTGATATGTCATCGTATCACTTTATGTCTACCGTAACGTGTTTTATTAACCAGGAATCAAGTGTCCGGTTGCGCTACCGGCGTTATTCCGAGGCAACACCGTAACACTTCTGTCCTCTAATATATGCGTGCACCGTCCATGAGGGGTACGAAAATCGTAGGTCAAGCCACGCGTGTGCGTGCGCGTATATCGCGTATATGCATTTCGGTGGAGTCGCGGTATATATCGAGTATGGCGATCGAGTAGTCGCAGCCGCAGAAGGACCACACGTCAACCGCGGTCACCACCTTGACCACAAACATCCACAATGCGACAAATTATTTAGGCACATGTACGGCCACCCCGGGCTCCGTTCGGCTACGTGATGGACTTCGACACATAGGATAGAACACCCCCCCCCCCCTTCATGCCTCTGTAATGTTGACACCGGGGTGGCTTTACATGGAGCGGTTTGTGCGGGTAAACCGGGAGGAACCGTCACGAATTCTGTGGGAACGAAAATTGGTAATAAACATTTTTCAATAAACGTTCGCATGGCCGCGAGGAAACGGTCTCTCGCCGAGGATCCATGGCTCGCATATATATCGATGCAAATGTATGTTTGTGTATGCCGCAGTTGAGAATCGAGAACGAATGCGTTACCGGGACGTGGCGCGGTTGCTCGACCTGAGCTCGCTCACGGATTTTCCACGTCCGCAAGGTGGTACCGTCGCGGGGGAGTGCACAGCAGGGACGATGAGGAGAGTTTCGTGCACGTGCGCGCCGCTATCCCTTCGTACCGCTATGTATTACATGACGCTATGTGCGGCATGTGCATCGGACTCTATCCTTCGCTCGTCCGATTCGTCGCTCCATCGCCGTTCTTATATTGCACCGGGATCTTATATATACACGCTATACGTAGCGTACACATAATACTGTACCGTACCATGTATCGTCAACTTGGATTCAATAAAGAGAAGGCTGAGAATCCGTTTGCCGAGATGGCAACATTGACTCCGGGTATCCCAGCGCCCAGCTGAGCGCTCCCACGATAAAAATAAATACGTTTGTTCATACAGCCGAGGCTGGAGCGACGCTCTCCTTCGCTATCTCTCTCCGTCTTTCATCGCCGCTCTCTCATTCGATTTCACTCAAACTCCACTATCCTTCTCACTCGGCGGACGAGCTTCGAGGAAATTCCATTTGGCATTCGGTAGACGTGGACGGTTTGCACATTATACTACTCGGACGGCCCGCCGCTACGCCGATATACCTTTCCGTGTGTACCGTTCGTTTTATTTTTATTTTTCACCATGACTCTCGTTGCTCTCTTTCGTGCCTTCTTGTTTCCCAGCTCGACGGTGAGCGGGCTTGAGTGAAGTTCCTCATGGATGGGCAGCCAATCGCCGTATGAAAAAATTTAGAGCGGGATACTTCGACGATTCAATATTTTTCTTACGAGGATGGTCCATTGATTTCCGGTGATGGGATGAATTCAATTTTTTTTAGAAATCGGTGGAATCCTCTCTCTAAAATGGTTTTTTTTTTTTTTAGATAGGAACTTTCAACCCTTGCAGGTTTTGCCGATGGAACGGACGCGGCCGATAGTCGGGGCAGTGTTGGCGTGGCGGTTGTCAAATCCCCAACGTTCGGCCAATGTTCGATCAATCACTGGCTTCACAATTTATTCGCCAATCGTTGGTTTCACAGTTTACGACAATTTGAGGTTTTGTCTATTTGAAGCCAATGTTCGTCTGAGTTTTTAGTTACCATTGGTTGGTTTGACAGTTTACGACAATTTGGGGTTTTGTCGATTTGAAGCCAATGTTCGTCTGAGTATTTAGTTACCATTGGTTGGTTTGACAATTCGCGGCCAATGTTTGGCCGAGCATGAACTCACCAACCATTGAGTTGCCAATTTTAAGCCAACTTTCGACCGAATATCGCCTCGCCAATAATCATTTTGCCGATGTGGCGCCGACATTGAGCTATCGATTAGCGGCTTTCGTCGTAGGTGGCATGAACTCGACTTATTTCCCGCAGGCAAAAATGTACCCGAGCGTGGATATACGAGCATGCGAAATGCCATGTTTTTTAACTCCCGCAAAAGAGGCGTATTATTTTTGGATTCCGTACTCGGTAGTCAATCGATGCTTAAGCAATATTGACTTGCAATACATTGCTTTGACAATTCCCGCAAGAGAAAGTATATAAAATTCAATCTCTCGCAGACATGCGAAACATAATAATATAAATATTTAAATGGTCCACCTCGATTAACACGTAAATCAATGGTATATGGACCGGGCCATATTTCCCACTTTTACCCTAAGTACGGTATAGCCCTGTAACTATCGGCCGATCCTCTTGATCGACCTTGGGGCCAGTGTTGGCCACCAACATTGGCAAGTACTTATCATCCAAGGCCCCCTCGATGACCGTGCCAAGTTCACATGCCAATGTCGGAAACATCGGCGCTCAGCTTGGCCCAGCCGTTGGCCACATCCGATCACCCTACATGGGAAAGTCACTTTGAATCTAATGGTATGCACCGCGTTGATAGCTGAGAGCTTTGTGACCGCAATCGCACCGCACGAGAACCATGCTTTGCGCGTCTCGGTATCACGCACAGCGCAGAGAGAGATTTCGGGGATAGCGTGGGAGACCAATTAACGTTAAACTCGTGGATTTCCATGCTTCCAGATCCAGCTCGAGCGTGCACTGTAGCGATGCGTGTTTGTTGACAGGCTGGCGGCGAGGGGAAAACCGCATTTTCTCGAAACGTACACGCGTGCAATTTTATACTTTGGTAGGCGACCGTACACCCGCCTCACCTCCCCCCCCCCCCAGTCCTCATACATGTACGTACATCAGCATATATGTGACACAGGGTGGTATAACGGTATACTGTACCAAACTTTTCCCTATACACGTCTGCAACGTGTTTGCCCTCAATTTGCAAGCGAGAGCCGCCGCATCCATGTAATGGAGTACAAACAACGAAATCGCGCATCGTTTCGCGCTCGCGGTTCGCCGGTACGCGGTACGGATTGAACCGGCTGCGGCGTCCCCAAACGATGCGCGCTTCGCTCCTCGCTTCTCCACTCCATCGCGTCAGTAGTACGAACAGAATACGATCCCACCTACTATGTATGCATGCGCGCGTGCCACCGGAGTAACAAAGCCCGGCCTTGCTCAATTGAGGCTCATGTGAGCGCTACCTTTCATCCGCATTAATCAATCTGTTTAGACTTTTGCCAGGCCTACGCGACCAACGCGAACCATTTGATTCCGTCGAACAATTGCCGGTCTTGGGTTTCGACTACGGCACTGCAAAAATAAATTGTAAATTTAATGTACTGCACCAAGAAGAAACATTGATTTGACGTCCACAGTTTATTTGGTTCAAGTAAAATACTTATTCGATAAAAATAAATATTTATTTTAATCAAATAAATATTTTACTTAAACCAAATAAACGGTCGCCGTCAGATAAATTATTTTTCTGGGTGTGGAACTTGAAATTTGCTGACATTGCTCATATTAATTAAACATTAATGTACTTTGCTTGTAAAATAAAAATACCAGATATTAAAATTACAAATCATTTGCTTGAAATTTACAAAAATGTTCGTGAAAGATACAAATTTTACTGTAAAATTGCAACGCACATGCGTTTGAAATTTCCGAAATGGTTTGTGTAAAAAAAAGCTTCCAATACTGTTCATTAATTTTCAAACAAAATTTTTTACAGTGTGCAACACGAACACCCTATTGTATTCTACGCTAATATTACCATGAAAAAAAAATGGTGTAATAACAGCCCGATGATAAATATACCCGGACAAATTAACGGTGAAACAAGCGCCCTGTGTTAGATCATCGATAAAGCACCAGTCCGTTTGGTCGAATTCAATTTATTGCCGTCATTGCCATCGATTTCGTTTTATGCATATTTCATTACTGTATCGGGTACATATTTAATCGGCGGCTATATTGGTTGTTCGACCGTCTATAATTCTTTGATCTTTGGATAATAATTTTTTGTTTTTATCGCCGAGATTATTATTGTTACGAATAATCGATTCCTTATCATTATCATTATCACATATAATTTTTGGTAACGAATGTCTACTTCAACTTTATTTCTAGCGTCGCCAGTCTTGTGTCGAATTAAGAAAACGAACGTGCGAAAGGCAGACCGCCAATTTCCGAGCCGTCGTGGAGTCTCGATGAGCAATCCAACCGCCGAGACTACAGGTAACTATATAATGCACGAGCCACCGAGTATAAAAAAATAATAAGATAAAGGGAAGCGAGCTATAAATAAAATGATATTAAAACAAGAGCGTTCCCGACTCTCCGCCTTTTCGGACTCGTCATACAGCGATCGGCCTTCGTAGCACGATGGGCAATAAATCGAGCGATAAAGAGAAAGAGAGGACGCGGATAGTGTTTCACACGATTCCAACGGACGACGAAGCCGCGCCCGAGTTTTACCGACCGTCGATAAATCGACCAAGCGAGGAAACACACGGATGAGCAGAGTCTCCGCCAGGCTCTCCAGCACCGGACAGCCGCGATATAACGATTCACAAACAAAATCGCACCACAGGCCGTATAACCTTTTAAAGCGGCTGTTTTTCTTTTTGCTTTCATTGCATTGCAATCATTCGCTAATAATTTCACCGGGTCAATGGGTACCGTGCACGCTGCGGTATTCGCGATATGAGTCGGGCTAGCTGAGCCGAGACTAATTCATTATTAATAAAAGCAAAGTAGACGGCTCGTGGTGCCACCTGTTCGCACATCTGTGCCGGAGTTGTCAATCGATTTCGTGTACGTAACATACTCGCGCCACCTGCGATGAAAATGCCTCGCTCGGCTTTGCCTTACTGACTAAGTGGTGCAAGCGCGGAATAGTCAGACCGGAATCTCTCGAGATCGTCGACCGCCGTCGTCGGCGCTCGGTTCGAAAGCTCCCGCGTTACCCGCGGAAGTGACCCGCGGCTACCTCGACTTCCGGAATTATTTTAATTCGCCGAAACGGCGAGCGTACAACGGTTCCAACTGTATTTTGGATTAAATGCGTGGCGATATTGCGTACAGCGTTTGGTATGAATCAAACGGGAGATACAGAGCGAGGTTGCGCCGCGCACCGGCGGTGATGTATGACCGCGTACGAGAGAGCGAGCGGGGGTTCCCCGGCTCACGCACCGATTCGCTTTCATGACCATTTATGAATTTAACGCGTTACACGCAAAGCTCCGCGCTTCTCGCCCGGGGAAGCCCCGCAGTGCATTGGTCATCGCGCGAGCGTGTATAAATAGCATTCAGTTTCCGCATTCAATTATAACTCTATCTATCGCGTCATAACGAGCCACCGTTGCGATCTCCCCAGAGCCGAGGAAATGAGTAACAAGTTAGGATTTTATATGAAAATTTATACGTTGCCCGGCGATACACACGGTTCACGCAACGTCGGTCCGTGCGTGCACCGCAACACATGTAAAGCGGGATATGATTAAGCGCGGGCAGGCGCGAAAACTACACCGGCAGAAAATATACGATCGGAATCCGTTCAATTATTTTCAGTCCATTTGTCGTAAAGCTCATTTCGGTTTCGCCAGCTACCGGAGGCATTTGCCCGACTCGTCGCTGATCAATGTAATATCGATGTATCGCAACAGCTCTTCTGCGTTCCTCTCCGGCACGCCCCCCCCCCCCCCCCCGCCCACCCCGTCGAATCTTCTATGGCACAGTCATGCGCTGTTTCGGGACACGTGTTTTTTTACTCCCCACCCCCTTCACCACAGATACCAGACACACGGAGTCTACCGCTAGTTTCAATGTTTGCCACTGTCGTCATGGTTACTCTGGATACACCGAGTACGCTCCACTTGCGTCTCCCCACCCCCTAACACACACATGAACACACACTCTCCATCTCCCTCTAGCGCTCTCCCTTTCTCTCTCTTTCCATCAATTTTCAGCAGACAATGCGCGCGTTTTATTCATCGAACACACTCACTCGTGTCTGTCTCCATTTCTCTCGTTACACCTCTCTCCCTCGTTCGCGCCGCGGCGGGCGATAGCGCGCTCGCGTTTTCCCAGTGTCGTCGATTGATGCACCTGCACCGATCACCCGGCGAACGATATATTTCAAACCGTTAAAACGCGGTGTGTGTCTCGGGAATTCTACGTCTGTGAAAATCGTGACGGTGAAAGGAAAGGGGGAGAGAGGGGGCGGAAGGGTGAGCAGGAAAATCGTATCGTTTGAAGTACACTGAATCTTGAAGGATCTCTTGTCACCCCGCTGGAAGCGTCGTTCCTGCGACGGTCTCAATAATACTTTACAG
Source organism: Ichneumoninae sp. A BG-2022a (assembly GCA_030522665.1). Classification (NCBI taxonomy): domain Eukaryota; kingdom Metazoa; phylum Arthropoda; class Insecta; order Hymenoptera; family Ichneumonidae; species Ichneumoninae sp. A BG-2022a. Next base: position 23,179 of record JAPYZC010001760.1, on the reverse strand, counting down.
AGTCCGCCCTCGAAGGCGCTCCAGGTCACCCCTTCAGCGATAAAAGTTCGAGGAATTTTTCAAGAATCGACGGGACTCTCGAGGCGGGAGGAATGACGATCGACTTTTACTATGTACCGTTGAGTCCGCCTTGTCGCATGGTGATGATGCTCGCCAAGGCGCTCGGCGTTCATCTCAATCTGAAATTCGTGGACACTTTCAAGGGTGAACATCGCAAGCCCGAATTCTCTAAGGTATTTAGTTGGAGGGAGATTCCCTTCGGCTGATAAGGAAAGCGGTTCAGTTTGCCCCACAATTAGGCCCAGTTTCAGCCATCTTCGATTGTTGGAGGGAACGTTTTATAAAAAATATAGGTATCACGGCATTAATCAAGAGTAAAGCGCTCTTCGACATGCCGTCAATTTCGTTTGTATTTAACGTAGGGAAAGCCGGAGCAAAACGATGACATGTACCCCGTTTTGTCCCAGATGGGTTTTTTAAATATCCTTTCAAAATCAGTGCCAATACAATTTTGGTGTGAAAAACAATCGATCTATGCTTTCGGTAACATTGTATCAGATTTTATTGCTTAACGTCCCTGTTTTCCCCCGGTTTCCCAGAAAAAGCAATGTTTGAAACACAAAGGTGTATTTTGTACAACAAATGTGTTTATTTCAATCGAAAAATATTGAATAAATTGAAGCAAATAATTGTTTAACAAAAGAATACTTTATTTGTATCAAACAAGTAACGGCTTTGAACGTATGTCACCGCAACTTTTGGTTAATCCAACCCACTTTTTTTCTCAGTGTATTTGTTATTAGTATAAATTGCGATGAATGGCGGTAACTGGGACAGCGGCGGAAACTGGGCCGTTTACCTTATCGATATTTTCTTTGTAATTGTCGTCACGTGCGCCAAATGTTTAGATAAATCCGCAACGGACGATACCAACGATGGACGACAATGGATTCATATTGTCGGAGAGGTACGTAAAGATCAGATAATGGTGATTCACTTTACGTGAGTAAGATTTTTCTCTTTTCGGACACAGCCGAGCGATGATGGGTTATCTCGTCAACAAGTACGGAAAGAACGACTCGCTTTACCCGAAGGACCCGCGAAAAAAGGGAATCGTCGATCAGAGGCTCTTCTTCGACATCGGCACTTTGTACAACAACGTCTTCAAGTGTTGGGTAAGTCAAAACTATCGGAGAAATTTGTTAACAAATTTCTCGACCATTCGCCGTAAATAAATTGTCCAACCATTGTCCATAAACACACGAACCATCGCAGTTCTTGATTGCTTTCAACATGGCAACTACAGTTCAAGAGGAGGACGTCGCGGCGGTGGAGAAATCATTCGAGATACTGAACACCTATCTCGAGGATAACGCTTACGTTGCCGGTGAGAACTTGACTATAGCCGACTTCAGTATCCTCGTGAGCGTCAGCATGGCTGAGGTTTGTCCTGAGTTAATCTCTCATTCTCGCGAATTATCCAACTTCGCCGCCTCACTTTACACCTCGTTTGGTGTATGCGCGTGTGTGTGGATAGTAGCGCGAGCAAGTTGGAAAATTTGTCATAAACTTTACCGACGACTCCGGCGAACCTGCGACGATGAATTTAACTGTATAAAACAAATATATTTTACGTATAATTGTTGTGTTATATTTTTTTTTTTTCCCTCAGATGTTCGACTTCGACGTGGCTCGATACGACAACGTGGCCGGTTGGTACGAGCGCTGCAAAGCCGACACGGAAAAATATGGTTACGCTGATTTCATCGGCGCGTCCTCGCAGGTCGGGGAATTTTATCGGGCTAATGTTCAATCGGATTAGTAAAAAGCCGAGCGAAAAACGTTCTGTGACTGGCAGTGATCGCAGATACAAAAAAATGAAGAGTCATCAATACTTAATAAATCGTGTAAAAAAAATCCACATCTCCGGATTTGTAAAAGAATTACATTACACATTACGCTATAAAATGAATAAAATAATGGTCAATTGTTTATCATTTTAATAACGGCAGGGCGACGCCGCCAGGAGAAAGAACAATTAACCTTATTAATTAATATATAAATACGATTAAGCAGGCTATCGTCATGACATATAATTGATTATTACTGTATTATTATGATATTTACTATATACATATATCGGTTACTGTATGTAGCTGTGAGACGTGACGTTTCCCGACTGTTATTAAAATGATAACCAAACGGTTATTATTTTATTCTTTTTATAGCGAAATATCTAATGTAATCCTTTTTACATTAGAAGCTTTTTGAAGTGAACCGTATAGATTTTCTTTTTGGTATTAAAGAAATTCAACATTTAGAAAGTTGTATCGGAGAGCAACAACAAATAAAAAAATAGTTTCGCTTTATTCATGTCGTAATTGTTCGTGGTCGTATAACCATGTTCGCATCATGTAAAGATCTGAATACCGTGTGTTCCTTAATTCATTAATTTCGGTCGTTGGTTACATTCGGAATTAATTCAAAATACATTTGAGGCATATCATACACGTTCTTTTATCCACTTTCCTTTGTTCCTTTATGCTCGCGATTCTCTCACTGGCTGCATTCGGGATACACTCCAGAGACAATTTTTTTAAATGACAAATAAGATTTTTTAACTGTAAGTGACATTTTCCCGTATGGCGTCATTTCGGGTCAAAAACTGGCATTTTTAAACCCGAAGTGATGCAAAAAAATCTCTAGAATGCATGTCCAATGTACCTAGTGACAGAAACGTGTGGCTTAAGGACCAGTAGGTAAACGAAATTGTGTGATACATTTCAAATATATGTGGAATTCATCTCGAATGTGGCGAGCGATAGAAACGGATAAATCAAGGAACACACCGGTAAGCGCCCCAACGTCTAGTCTAGTATAATAAACTCTTCCGCGTTCCGTGAATTATCTTCGCTGTTTCTCAGGTTATTTTATGCATAGAGATTTACATTCGTATTGCAGATATATCAATGGTACGATAAAGCCGGGAGGGAGAGGGACGCACGTCTTTCGTGATTCTCATCGGCGCGTACCGAAAAGTCTCACGTGACACTGAACCATATTTCACAGTGGCACGGGGGATAACGTTGGGGCCTAGCTTCAGACGCGCTGTTACCCTGTCGCCGACAGAATTCTTCACATTTTTGGTCTGTCCTCGGCGGTTGAAACTATACAACGAGACGTGCGAGTGCCGGTTTGCTCCGCCGGAACCACTATTGCGAGCTCGGTGCACGTACCTACGTACCGCAAGGGTCTCTCTTGCTCTTCCGGCGTACTGTCAGCCCCAGAAAGTCGTTGAAATTCAGCTTTGTCCTCCAGAGTCTTTCCACTCCTATCCTGCGATCGTATATACAGATATAGATTCGTTATTCCAGATATAGATTTGTTACTACATATATACATTCGTTATTACAGATATAGATTCGTTACAACATATATACAATCGTTATTACATATATAGATTCGTTACTACAGATATACAATCGTTATTACATATATAGATTCGTTACTACAGATATAGATTTGTTACTACAGATATAGCTTCGTTATTACAAATATAAATTTGTTATTACGGATATATATTCATTATTGCAGATATAGATTCGTTATTACAGATATAAATTCGTTGTTTTTTATATAATGTATTTCTGTCGTCGTATCGGTCGTATCGTACACGTGGCCGATCTTCAGCGATTAATCACGAAGGCTCACTCGAACGATGTGCGGATCGATGTTGAAAGGATCGAGTCGATCAGGGGAATCGAATCTTCGACCTGACGGTACTGTGCTTCGTGCCAAGGTATCACTCGGAAACCAGTTTATATTAATCAATGGAAGCCTCTAGATAAAGAGACCGAAGAAAAAGAGAGAGGCGAGGCGGGAATCCGTCGGAAACGCTGGATCATCTTCTTGTCTACCCTTTTCCCTCCCCCTATCTTTCTCTGTCACGGAGTTTCGCGATTCAACGACAGAAGCAACAGAGCGCCCCTTAGCAAAGTCCATTACTCAAGAACGGATAATCGTGGCCGTGCCCGCCGAGTGTCCCACAATTACCGACACTCTAAAACCCGTTCGAGGTAGCCATGGCCGTTGCCGGAGTGCGGATATCGTCGAGCGGTTTCGCAATTCAAAGCTATTCAGGAGATTGCTCAACAATGACTGGGCGGATATTCAAGGTGAGCCTGGAGCTCGACGCCGAGTGGGCCGAGAGAGGAAGATAAAAAAATAACGGGCGGTGGGTATTCTCGTCACTTTTATACACTCGCAGCAATGCAGAAAGTAAGGCATTATTAAGAGAGAGGAGGGTAGAAATAAGCTGCTAGATTGAGCCCGAGAATTATGAGCCGAAACGATGAGGAGAAAAACAAGAAAGAATTCGAAAACACGTTTTCTTCCAATTCGCTTTATATCATTCCTTGCCCCGGATAAATTTACCTCCTCGACGGACTTGCGATCGAGAGTGTCTTATAAATTGTCCATGTTTTTATTGTCGAAAACACAATTAAGCCTCAGTTATTTTTTAATGAAGGCGAGTCGGTGTTTCACTGCGGACTTTGCCTGTTGATTATGTTCAGCACGATGGACACATATCGCGCCAGATGAGTCTGGGAATAACAATAGCCCGACGAAAAGAAAAGAAAAATGCAATATGTAGGGGCTTTTGTTTATACGCGTTGCCCATGTGAAACCGGCTCAAAGTAACGACGCGGCCGTCGGTGAAATATGTTTTGTTAATTTTTTTATTTTTTTTTTTTTAAGCGAAATTACACGTTACAAGCGTCGGATGGATATTCGTGTGCCTTTACGAGGTGACGAGAAAGCGGCGACCTCGCGAGAGCTCCGTCACTACCATCGAACCACATGTTGTACACGGCTATCGCAACGACAAGGTTCCCGCTGTGTGGGAATGATGAGCAACCAGGAGAACTCGCTTTGAACGACAGCGGCGATAATTAAAGTGGAATCTTGCCTGACTCGTTTCAACGCCGATATACCGGCTAAATGCTCTAATAGAAGCTCGTCCCTCCCTCCCACGTACTATTGAATAGAACGCAAGCTCGATTTCTTTTTTCCGACATTTTTTAATTTTTTTTTTGCTTTTTTTTATTAATCCCTTTTTCATCATGGTCGTTGGATACCTAGTCTCGCTCGTTTTCCCTCTGAATATTTCGTTCGAGGCTGCAGACGTACCGCCGTCTAGTGGAGACATTCTCGAGATTGTCTCGATTTCCCCTGGAAACCCAGTCACACTTTGTGCCTTTATCGATGCGCCGCGTATCGAATGACTCGCAATAAAGACGGTTATATCAGAGTAGCTATGTGCACGATGATAAAATAATATTATGAGAATTGATAAGACGAGCCGCGGGACAGATTGATAACCGTCTTCTCATCGTCCATCGAGCATCCCCAGAATTATATCCGAGTTCTCTTCATCTCTCGTCGAGCTGACGCGATTATTTCCGCCGGATGATAACGAACGAAACCGGCCTATGTCAACGATGAAAAAGAGCAATAAGAGTCACGATCATGCGCGTCGTCACGATGACACGGCACTTTTCGAGGTCTTCTCGTACTATAGCAGAGATCACTGTTTCATTCATATCGGCTGTATCGTTGCAATGTACGCTAAATAATTTTGAGGCCAACTCGGGCGTGACTTCGATTATCTTGATGATACTATAGGGTAGAGCGGGGCAAAATGGGGCGAGGGGGCACACGGGGTTTTTGGGCAAAACGTCATCTTCCAATAATTTTTGTATGTCCGAATTCGCCCTATCGGATACATCAGGCTTTTCTGCACAGTTTTAGTTTTGCCACCTTGTCCGATCCAAAAATTATTGGAAAATTTAGTTTTGCCCAAAAACCCCGTTTTGCTCCGTTGCCCCATTTTGCCCCGCTCTCCCCTTCAATCGATAACATTGTAGTCATTTTCCAACAATTTTACATCAGGATTTTCTGCCCAGTTTTGCCACCTTGTCCAATCCAAAAATGATTGGAAAATTCAGTTTTCCCCAAAAACCCCGTTTTTCCCCATTTTGCCCCGCTCTCCAATACAACCGATAACATTGTAGTATGACGCAGCGGAAACGATACGCTGATGCTGTATACTCGCGTCCTTGAACTCATCCTGGCTTCTGTAGTGGAGACACGCGTTTACATTCTCGGAGAACATTTTTGTTAGCTCAACGCCGGCAAGAATCCTTGACTCGTTTGTCGAGTCCCGTTGATGACTCATCGAGGTATCTCGGAATGAAACGGGCACGCCGCGAGCAATCTTTCCTTCCCCTCCTAGAGCAACGCGGCGAGCTGATCGTCGCACTTGTGCCATCTAACGATGATAGCGCTGTTCACGCATTTATAAGAGAGCCTTGGTTCTCCTACAATCGCTTAGAGTGTAACTTGTCGTTCGTTGAGCACACAGCAAAACCGGGCTCGAACAAACTTCGTTTCGCATCAACTATTCATTACTTCAAAGGTGCAGTGTCATTCCGCATTGAAATTGTTTCCAACAGTAGTTTCAAGTGTTTCTGGTTTACCTATCGCTGAGTTCACACCGTGCACGGAAATAATGAATCTAGTAAAAACTCCGAAAAACTGAATTTCTTTTAGAATTTTTATTTTTCACATTCACGGAAAATTGGTTGGGTTCGATTGTAGCGACGATTTCAGTGATAACAGTAGAAAGTTATTGCAAATATCGAACTTGTTGACATACGGCGACATATACCACAACCAGTATAGTTATTTTTTTGAGCGATATTGTAGTCTTTGCTGGAAACTTTTGTGCGTCGTAGCGGATTGGAAAGTGAGAAAGGCCGCGAGCAATAGCCCAAGTTTCCGTGAAAGCGACAGACGAATAAGGATAATACATCATCCGTTGTAAACAGTGAGATGTACCGACAAATTGCGTCAAACTGCGATTTTAGACTCTTGCATTCTTTTAGAGAGCCCCAATATATGGATTTTCGGTCCCGAACTATTGGGAATTTTACCATTGCAGAATAGTCTCGGTTAAAATTTCCTAATGATTATATAATAATCCTCAATTACGGTGGCAAATGGTTCTATTAAAAATTAGCACAGTACGGATATACGTTCGGAGATTAATTTAATTAATCATGTTCAACATTTTAAAATGGATAGTCTGGCGTGTACCAAATGTGTGAACTATCAATAATTAAACTTTAAATTGTTAACAATTTCAGAATCAAGTATGACGATCGATCTTTACTACATTCCGGGAAGTGCCCCTTGCCGGGCGGTTCGCCTTGTCGCGGCAGCCGTTGGAGTCAATCTCAATCTCAAGTTCACCGACCTCATGAGCGGCGAACATCTCAAGCCTGAATACCTCAAGGTATTCCGCCTTAACTTGGAATGTGCACCAATAAGCGAGCAATTAATTCACGAGGACAGACTTACGGACCTTTGAATTTGTTTTGTTTCAGCGAAACCCACAACACACCGTTCCTACGATGGATGACAATGGTTTTTGCCTCTGGGAGAGGTGAGTCTCGCCTCGAGCAAATCACCGTGACGGTGTAACAGAATAATAATAAATCGAACGACCCATTATTTACAGTCGAGCGATCATGGGTTATTTGGTTGAGCAATACGGCAAGAACGATTCTCTCTATCCCAAGGAGCCCAAGCAACGGGCACTCGTTAACCAGAGGCTGTATTTCGACCTTGGATCTCTTTACACTGCCTTCGCCGAGTATTACGTAAGTTGTCGTCGATTCACGCCGGCGCACGTTATGCGTTGCCTCTCCATAGTATGAGAGAGCGGGGCAAAATGGGGCAACGGGGCAAAACGGGGTTTTTGGGCAAAAATAAATTTTCCAATCATTTTTGGATCGGACAAGGTGGCAAAACTGGGCAGAAATGCCTGATGTATCTGATAGGGCGAATTCGGCGTCCAAAAATGATTGGAAAATTTAGTTTTGCCCAAAAACCCCATTTTGCCCCGCTCTACCCTACACTAACGCACGCACCGAATAATGTTTGTTTCCGTCGACAAAATAGTATCCAAACATCTTTGCCGGAGTTCCCAAGGATCCGTCGAAGCTCGAGAAAATGCAAGCGGCCCTTGGTTTCCTCGAGAAATTCCTCGATGGTCAAACCTACGTTGCTGGAAAGAACCTCACGATCGCCGACCTTGCCCTGATCACGACCGTATCGAACTACGAGGTAACAGTCGCCCCATATTCGATTCCCTCGCCGTTACGCAATTAAATTATTCCTCGATCAAGGATTACGTGTTGACGATTTAATTTTCATTTCAACACAGCTCATGGAATACGACCTCAGTCCGTACAATAACATCAAGAAGTGGGCGGCGAGGATAAAGTCCGAGGCACCGATGTACGAGGAAACTAACGGAGCCGGTCTGAAGGCCTTCAAAGAACTCGCTGACAAGCTGACCAAGAAATAAAACGTTTTACATCTTGTGAGAAAAATATTTCGTAAAAAGCTTGTATATTCTACATACCGAACCTCAAGAAATATATCGAAAGTATTAATAACTCTAAGATCTCGACGATATCTTCTTCCATATTAAAGCTCCAGGGCAAACGTGAAAGCAAATTTACCATGTCTGTCGGATAATAAAGCGGAACCTAAAGAAAATCGAATACTTTTTTTTAAACATGTATTCGTAAATACACCATAATTTGAGTCGTATTTTATTTATGCGGCGATATTTTCTCGCCTTACGCACTGCGTAAGTGATGGGAAAGTAAATGGCGTTTCGTTCCAGAAATACCTGCTAGAGGGCAATCATGAAAGCAAATTTACGATGTCTGTCCCATAATAAAGCGGAACCTAAAGAAAATCGAATACTTTTTTTTAAACATGTATTCGTAAAGAGACCATAATTTGAGTCGTATTTTATTTATGTTGCGATATTTTCTCGCCTTACGCACTGCGTATGCGATGAGAAAGTAAAAAGCGAGTATAGGCGGAAAAAGGATGGGGACTGGCGTTTCGTTCCAGAAATACCTGCTGGAGGGCAATCATGAAAGCAAATTTACCATGTGTATCGGATATAAAGCGGAACCTAAAGAAAATCAAATACTTTTTTTAAACATGTATTCGTAAATATACCATAATTTGAGTCGTATTTTATTTATGCTGCGATACCTTCTCGCCTTACGCACTGCGTATGCGATGAGAAAGTAAAAAGCGAGTATACGCGGAAAAAGGGTGGGGACTGGCGTTTCGTTCCAGAAATACCAGCTCGAGGGCAATCATGAAAGCAAATTTACCATGTGTATCGGATATAAAGCGGAACCTAAAAAAAATCGAATACTTTTTTTAAACATGTATTCGTAAATACACCATAATTTGAGTCGTATTTTATTTATGCTGCGATATTTTCTCGCCTTACGCACTGCGTATGCGATGAGAAAGTAAAAAGCGAGTATACGCGGAAAAAGGGTGGGGACTGGCGTTTCGTTCCAGAAATCCCTGCTCGAGGGCAATCATGAAAGCAAATTTAAATAAATCGGAACCTAAAGAAAATCAAATACTTTTTTTTAAACATGTATTCGTAAATACACCATAATTTGAGTCGTATTTTATTTATGCTGCGATGTTTTCTCGCCTTACGCACTGCGTATGCGATGGGAAAGTAAAAAGCGAGTATACGCGGAAAAAGGGTGGGGACTGGCGTTTCGTTCCAGAAATACCTGATATCGACTGCACGACCGTGGCCTCCCGCGAGGAGACATCGGTGTACATCGATACCCAGTAGTCGGGTGAACGCATGGCACAACCCTGCTCTCTGTCGTGCAGCGATATACCCCGTCGTAAAGTTGGTATTCAGTCGGCGCGATAGGAAAATATTGAATGTAACAATTAACATGTCGTTGGATCTCTATTACTTCCCGGCAAGCTCGCCCTGCCGAGCGGTCATGCTCACCGCCGAAGCCATCGGTGTTACCCTCAACTACAAGTTGGTAAACATATTCGAGGGTGAACAACTGACACCCGAGTACGAGCAGGTAAAATACAAGACACGTCACTGTCGCCCCACAGTCGGCACGATGTTTTAAATCTATAACGCATCTCGTTAGTCCGAATGCAAAACGCTAAGCCGTTTGATGTTTCGCAGCTTAATCCACAAAAGACCATTCCGGTCCTCGTCGACGGTGATTATAAATTGAGCGAGAGGTTTGTTATCTCACTCTGTGGCACTGCAACTCGGCAAACATAGAAGTTCTTGGGTTAATCACAGTAGCCCCAACACAATTAATGAAAATACCTGCAGTGCGTACGTAGGCGGGGGGCTTTGAGGGTGGTAAAAGCAAAATGAATTTTTTTTTCAGTCGCGCCATAATGGCATATCTGGTGGATCAGTACGGTAATAACCCACGACTCTATCCCACCAACCCCGGTGCTCGCGCTCTCGTTAATCAACGATTGCACTATGACATCGGCACACTGTACAAATATGTAACGGCGTACTACGTGAGTGACGGATAATAAGTGTCGTCGACAGTTCGATGTTATTAAGGAGCGACTCTCGCTGCGCGCTGACTTTGCATAACTTCGACAACGATAAGAAAAATTTGCAAGTACTTCTTGATGGTGTAAAAATCTGAAAAAAATCATGTATCCTAAAGGTACTGAGAATATTCATTTTACATAATAATAATTGCAAAATGTTATTAACAAATTCATCAAAAAATTAATTGGTTAACAAATTACCCGGCAATAAAACTTTTTTTTTATGAAAATGATCCGATTATTTTTCTGAATACATATGATTTTTTCAGATTTTTAAGCAATCGTTGATTTTTGTACTATAAAAAAAATCAACGATTACTTAAAAATTTGAAAAAATTCATACGTATTCAGAAAAATAAACGAATCATTTTCATAACAAAAAAAGTTTGGTTGCCGGGTAATTTGTTAACTAATTAATTTTTTGATGAATTTGTTAATAACATTTTGCAATTATTATTAGGCAAAATTAATCTTCTCAGTACCTTTAGTATACATGATATTTTTCAGACTTTTACACCATCAAGAAGTACTTGCAATTTTCTCATATTGTTGTCGAACTTATGCGAAGTCGGCGCGCAGCGAGACTCTCCTTAAATGAATTAAAAAAAGATACTCCCGATTATCGTCGTTGCAGTTCCCCGTGCTCTTCGGGAAAACAAGCGAGTACGATCCGGCGATGTATGCGAAGTTGGAGGCCGCCTTCGAAGTGCTCGATAAATATCTGGAGAATCAGGATTACGTGGCGGGACGCAATATGTCGATAGCTGATTTGTCTTTGATAGCCTCAGTCACAACGGCGGAGGTACGAAGTTTTCGAGAGTTCACCTAACTAGATTATTCAACAACCCGCCCTTTCCGGACCGCTCTATCCCAGATTTAATTGATTGCAGGCCTTTGGCTTCGAGGTAGCGAACTACGACAACGTCGACAAGTGGGTTGAGAGGGTGAAGAGCTCTGCGCCCGGCTACAGGACCGCCAACGGAGACGGGATTGAGTTTTTAAAAAAAATTATAGCTGATTCGAAGCCCGAGTGAAGCGAGAGACGGAGGAGAAACGATTGTCAAGCACGAGTACTTTTTTTCTTCTGTAAAATATTCGCTCGCATATTTGCCTCTACTGTACGTTGTGATACACAATGAAGATAGGTAGATTAAATTTACCTCTTCCGCAACTCTCAACTCATTTACCACTGGTGTATTTTTTTTTTTTTTATTTAATGAGAATCCGTTGGTTGATGTGCTGTAACGGTTCCGCACTGGAAACCACATTCTTCGCGATAGCTCTTAATCACAAGGAATGCGGTTTCGAGTCCGGGTCGTTGTATCCTGTTACTAAAAAAATTCCGATAATCAGGTCTTTTCCGGGAAGCCCTGACGTTCTGGTATTGACGTCGGTTTATCAGCAAGACTGTTTTATCCGCAATCAATAGCGACGCGTAACAGCAGTGTTTCCGTCAGTTGGCACGCGGTACCTCGGTAAATAGGCGCACCGTTGGAAAAAGTAGATCCCTACCCTACTTCCAGCTGCGGGTGCTGAATTCCACGCCTTCGACTTTTTCTTATCTTGGTCAATCGACAAAGTCCCTCTTTACGGATTTTTTTCTTCGTACCGGCACTCGGTATCAACGTTCGACAGACTCTTTTGATAAATCTCATTTTATCGATCATCTTCGCTCAGATTTGATCATTCTGCTCGTACTGTATCGTTCGCATGTCGATTAGCGCCGATAACGCCGATAATTGTTTTTATGTAAGAATGTTGCATTACATAACGTACAAGAAACAGCATGCGTTTTACCATAATTGTAATCTGTTTTCGTATGAAAGGCTTTGAATTTCACGGATGGATTTCAACGTCGTTGACAGAGATTATTTGTTTCTATATTGCGTGTGGATTATTTTGTAATTGTGTTCGATACCGTGTCTTAACAGAGTCACATATGGCATCGATGTACTTGTTATCTGAAAGAATTACAATTAATTAGAAAAACTTGCCTTCACAAATTTCCTCTGAAAATGCGATTCATGGAATCAAAAAAAGAAAAGTGTTTTGACTTACGGAAGAAAAGCATTCGCCAATACAATTTCATATTGGGATTGGCGGGTTAATTTGATCTACACATAATCATCTTTACTCTTGTAAACGTTTCCATCGAGTGACTCTTGTTTTGATCAGATAATCATCAATCCCATTCCTCACGCGTGGGCCGTAAAAATTTTCGATAACCCGTTGAGCTAGTAGAATAGTGGAATAGGACAGTGTGTAGAAAGAGCCGTTATCCAAATATCGGAGGCGAGACGGAGGTCGCTTGAGTGCCGAAGGATTGCCGTATGACACTTGCGATTCTCGCCAGCACTCACGTATAATTAAAAAAGTTTATTCACCGTCACGTTGCACTTTGCGAAGGTATAATTCTCTGGGACTGTAGTCGTTAACGTCTGTATGTGTACGTATATGTAGATATGATAAAACAAAAAATGACCGACCGTCGTTACACCTGACCAGTGCTACGCTATTATCTGCAAAGGAAATTGTTAAGGCAATGTCCAAAGATTCTCTCAGCATGATATGATAAATATACAAATATATAATTGACAAGTAATTGGTTTAATTCATATATTCTATACAGATTAATTTGCGGATCTTCTCGCTATTTCGTGTTAGCATAATAAAAACGTAACAACGTTCCGACGCACGGAAGTACAAATAGAAAAAAAATAAGTAACAAAAATAGTAGAAAAAAACACTAATATAAGTAGTGTTATCTCTGTGAGGTCGATAAATGTTGTCACCGATGTGCTCGTTCCCAACATTAAGTTTCGTACTGAGTATAACGGGGTAATTTAATGTGGGGTGAATGCACTAGTGAATGGACGATTAAGCCGCTGGTCGTTTCTAAAAAGATAAACTCACAAAAACACGGATACACCATTAAATGGACAAATTCTCGAGTAAATTAACGGCGAGTATTTCCGGCTATCTTGAACCCACGCTTCATCCGACCAATGGGGCATTTCCCTTAATGCAGTATATGGATTAAGTTCGTGATCGTAAATAGTTATCCCAAAGTTACATATCGCGTGCGCGTTACATTTGCTGCGGTCATCCCCGAGGAAGAGGCATTTAACCGGTTTGATTTGTGCAATTAATGATTCTTTGCCTCTGTAGACAAATCGTGTGAACGTCAATGACTCGCCAAGGCAACGAAACACAAAAGAAGGTTAAATATAAGAACCTTGCTGAGTGCAACAAATGTAAACACGGTTTCGACCATCTTTATGAATCCTTTAATGATTGATGATGGCGTGGCGCGCAGGTTTGGAACTCGTCATAATACGTATTGTGAGGAGTGGATGAGCTCATTGAAAGATTGTCATAATCGCCGCTTAAAGAGTCCGTCCGACCCTCTCGTCGGATCTGCATACGTCGCACACCAGATCAAACTTCCTCTGCAAAATTCTACATTGTCCTCCAACGTGAATGTTCATCGTGCAGAGTAAATTTTCGAAGCCGAAATATAACATGTATAACACGTTGCGTAAGCTGAAATTACATCGGGGAGCAATGGATAAACATTGAAACGCTCCCCATAGTTAAATACAGAGCCAAGGGTCACATGTAGAAATATTTGGTAGATTGAACAAAATGTTTGTTAAATCCAAGTAACTATTTGTTGAAGCAACTGAATATTCGGTCAAACAACTAAATATTCGTTCAATCAGCTGAATATTTCTTTCAATTGACCAAATATTTCTTTCGCCACCCGCAACCGCAGCGTAGTTTGATATTACCAAACCTTTTTTTCGGTGTAGGAATAAAATGTCTGCTTTTCACCCAATCAAATGTCAGCTTTCACATTACGTGTGGGGTAAAAAATAGAGTTGGAGCTTGACTAACACAGATTTGACGACAGGTGACAAATAACTTGACAGGCTGTGTAAACGAACTTACTCACCTATTATGGGCCGGAGTGTGTAGCTCAAAAGCGTACATTGAGTAATGCAGGTAAACGTGAACATACAGTACCTGCATTTTCAGTATCTCAATCTCGTAAAACGTTTTCGCCGAACGAGTCGTAATTTTCGTCTTTAACATTAGGCAATGTTACACCTTACACGAATGTTCGTGTAAGGTGTAACATTCGCTTTATAATGGCGCACATATGTGCGCCATTATAAAGTGACTCCACATCTGTAAGAGCCATTATGCTTCACCGTGTGACAAGTACAAAATGATAATATGCAAAGGATGTTTTTAGGGTCATGTCTAAAGCTTCTCTCTGTGTGATATGATAATATGAACATATGAAAATGTCATTAACAGAAAATTTTTGTTTTACATGATCGTTGATTAATTTACAGATCTACTCGGCACCTCTTCTTAACATAGTCAGGTACGACATTGATGCGCTTATTATCTGAAAGGATAATAAAAACATTAACCCGCTGAATCCGTAAGCGTTCGAATCGATGTGCCCGTAGTCAACGGCCAACTTCATATTCGATTTCGAGGGTTAATTTTATCGTACAGAATTTAAGATATTCTCACCGCCGTAAACGTCTCCAGGGATACAGGCGCGAATCCTCCAGCTGTCAGGCTGCAAGGCCGATTAGCTCGCATCATGACGATCATGAGATTCTTGCAGAATCGTCTGTCCTCGTGATTCGAGAGCCTGTAGTACCATTTTGCATTGTAGACAGCATCGACAATATCTCGACTCTTCTGCGTCACATCATCGCACGTCAGCGTGAACATGAATATCTGATTGAGGGTGCCACAGCTATGCGTTACGAAGATGAATCGTCTGAGAATTGTCGATCCACCGGCCTGGGATAAATAAATCATATGTCGTATGTTTTATGATAAACCTTAGGTATTAGAAGCCTCTAGGTAAATGCGCTATCAATTTAATCGTCCCAGTCACCGGACGTCCTTAAAGAATCGTATTTTCGTCCGTCTTGCACCGACGCTTCGTCTGGAAAATGGAACGTTTAGCTTAATGCCGCATCTGGTTTAAGGTAGTACTAGCGGACAGCCTGAGCTCACGTGAGTTCGGAGAGCATTGAGAGAGGAATTGCAAACACTTCCCGATGAGATAAAAATCTGAAAAAAATCAACCATATGGAAGGTACTGAAGAGATTAATTTTGCATAATAATAATTCCAAAATGTTATTAACAAATTAACTAAAAAAAAATTCCCAACCAATCACCCGGCAATCTAACTTTTTTTTATGAAAACGATTTGTTAATTTTTTCAGAATTTCGTGTAGTTTTTGAAAATTGCGTTTTTAGTTTTAAAAAAACGTCATTTTCAAAAATGCCGTATTCAAAATGATTAACAAATTGTTTTTATACGAACAAAAAATTAAGTTGCCAGAAGATTTGTTGAAAATTGTTTTATTTCATTAATTTGTTAATAACATTTTGGAATTATTATTAAGCATAATTAATATTTTCAACACCTTCCATATGCTTGATTTTTTTCAGATTTTTATCCCTTCAAGAAGTATTCGCAATTCTCTCTGAACTCACGTGGGCTCAGGCTGTCCGCTAGTACTACCTTAAGTCAGTGATCGTAAATCGTCATTCCATAGTAGGGGGGAGCGGGGCAAAATGGGGCAACGGGGCAAAACCGGGTTTTTGGGTAAACGTCATTTTCCAATAATTTTTGGATGCCCGAATTCGCCCTATCGGATACATCAGGCTTTTCTGCCCAGTTTTGCCCCCTTGTCTGATCTAAAAATGATTGGAAAATTTAATTTTACCCAAAAACCCCGTTTTGCCCCGTTGCCCCATTCTGCCCCGCTCTTCCCTATTCTGTGCATGCGTCAATTTTTGTGCGGTGATCGGCGGGCAGGAAATATTTACCCGATTCGATTGGTGCAATTCATGACTTTATGCTTCTCTAAAGAGAACGCGCGAATATCAATAACTCACCAATGCAGCTTGGTAAGCTGTCAGACACAAGAGAACGCTGAATATAACAACCTGACTGAGTGCGACAAGCGTGTACACGTCCTCGACCATCTTTACGAATCCAATGAGTGATTGATGATGGCGAATGCAGGCCTTGAGCTCGGTATAATGTGGATTGAGGGAAGTCGGTAGGCTTAGTGAAAGCTGGTTGCACTCGCCGATTAACGAATCCGTCCTACGCGCTTCCGATCGATTGGAGCAATCGTCGACCCTGCGTACGAGGCGCAGCAGTTCAAATCTCCTCTGCAAAATTTTAAATTGTCCTCCAACGTGAACGTTGATCATGCAAAGTAAATTGTCGAAACCGAAATACAACATTCCCGCGTAATATGTTCCCATAAGCTGGAATTAAATCAGAAAGCGGAGGATAAAAATTTAACTCTCCGCACTGCTGAATACAGAGCAAATGCTTACTTGTGTAAAGAATGTCATCTCGTAGTATGGCGTTCTGGTTAATGGCAAGTCGACCCACATTGTGAAGAGAAGCATCCTATCGGTCCCGTTCCTTCCAATATTCCCTATGGGAACAAAATATCGACTTTTCACATTATGTATGCCTAAAAATACAATACTTTCACTTAACATACTCCGTATGAGATTAGAAAGTAAAAAGCTTGAAAATCGAGATTTTCACGAAGCTTCCTCATCTAATCTACTTTTGTGTACGAGGCTTCTATGGAAAACCATTTTACTGTCGGTAAAAGAAAATAATCGCGTTCATATGAAAAAAATTTTATTATTAATTAATGATTCAAAATATTGTTATTATTAACGAATAATTCAAAATATTGTTACCATTAATATAATTACTCAAAATATTGTTATCGAAAGTTCATTAGTTTATAACCAAACATCTGTTCGAAAATACAACAAAAATCACTATTTTTGTCTATATACACTACCAGGATTCCCTATGAGAATTGTAGTTATACGACGTTTGAAGGCCATGTGTGATGTATTTTGTTCTACTGATCATGAATAAAACACTTATTTTAGCTCTCAGCTCAATGTCGGATACGGAAACTCGCATTAGAAGGAAAATACTAATTTTTCGTAAGATTAAATATATTCTAAATTTCATCAAATTTAACCCACACACAACACATACATCCAGACATTTTTTCTAAATATGATGTTCCGATGTTTTTTACCATTCTGCACATGTTTTCATTAGTCTCAACATTTTTTTTCATCAAATCAAAGTTTCCTCTATGCGACAGCAAAACGAAGTTCTCGCTCGATCGACACAGCTCAAACGATACATGCCAAATCAATCTACACACTGTTTAAACCACCTTACTCACCTACGATAGGCTGAAGCATATAGCTAAAAACAACGCATAGAGCAATTGAGGTAAAGCTGCAAATACAGTAGATACATCTAGTCTCACAGTCTCGTAAGATGACTTCGCCAAACGAGTCGTAATCTGCGTGCCAAAAGTTTTTGTAACAAAATTTAATAAGATTGAATAATTTTTCGCGTTTATATGAATATATGATCAACTTGATGAAGACCACTGCGACAGTCATAGTATTGCAGGCTGCGTATGCAGCATTCTGAAATACAACACGTATCCGTTAGTAAACGTTGAGCTTCCGCACGTTTCCATTTTTTTTTTCAAGATCAATGTTTGCTCAACAGAGGATTCGTACAGTCAGCCAACCTAAGAAACTCATACGCAGTATACTCACGTCAAAATCTTTTCGGGTGTACCACAAGTCCGCTCCAACCATATAACAGGTGAAAGCGAGAACGGCATACGTCGTGATGAGCGCAAATGCCATCATCAATTCGCCACGTGGATTCTCCGCGATCCAGAAACCTATAGATCTTAGAAAAAATCGCGTCAGCCTGACAGCGAGAGTGTCGCTGAAGTCGTTCGAAACCATAGCGAGAACCCCCCAACATCCAGACTGTCGCGTGCCATATCACTGTACCCATGACAGCCGACGATTTCCGGTAATGACACATGATAGCTAGCGGAATTACCTGTCGCGTGATACGTCGGGCTACAAAAAGTTGTAAAACTTTCGTCGACTCCTTGTAACATGCATTAACTTACGGTCCGGTACCTTCGAAGGTGAGCTGAATTTCGACATTCTGTTGCAACAAATTATCGGTTGCCACAGTCACGCGAAACTTTGTAACAAGTAACCTTACGATTATTTCGGTCGCTTTAATGCAAAAGAGCTTCGAGGAGGGATGTTCAACTCATCGAGTACAGTCGATCAAGTTGTGTACCCCAATACCGAATGCAACCGTATAGTACGGGCTTTCGGTAAACGGCAGATCGAACCGCAACGGACGTGGTAACATCCTTTTCGAACGATTTTTACCCACAACCAGAAAAAAATTTGTTTGACGGGCACCCGCAAATAAATATTTCTTTCGTTCAAATAAATATTGTTATTGTTTTAAATACGTATTTATTGAAATTAAATAAATATTTATTGAAATTAAATAAATATTTATTTTTATCCAATAAATATTTATTTTTATCCAATAAATATTTATTTGCGGGGCGCCAGACAAATAAATTATTTTTTTGGGTGCGCCAATTCCGAGAAAACAAATCGACCCCAACAATGACGCTGTCATTTATACCACAGAGTACCACATTTCAAGACTGCAACGCGGAAATTAAGGTGATTCGCCGATCGAAGCATTATTTCGATGAAACGGAACTGCCTTCGACACGATTTTCCGATCCAACGATCAAGAATCTCATCCGTCCGGCCTCGGCTATGAAAATTGTTAATCCATTGAGTGAGTAGAATAGTCGAATAGCACGGCATATAGCAATAGTCATTATTCAAATACCATGCGGTATCTTCACGGGCACTTGCGTAGTATTAAAAAAAATGTATGCACCATCACGATGCACGTTCAGCAGGTAAAATTTTCTGGGACTGTAACTGTTATTGTTTATTACTATCTACAAACATTAGAATAACAAAAACTCACTGATGGTCATTATACTCAAGCAGTGCCATGCTGTCATTTTCACAAGAATCGCTATAACTGGTAAAGCAAAGTACCCAAATGAAAAGGAAAAAGAAACAATTGGCAAATAGAAAATGGTTGTTTATTAATTATACCTATACACGTATGTTCGTCATAAGAAAGGGACGTCCATCTGAGAGCCGTTATGCTTCACCGTGTAACAAGTACAAAACGACAATAATAATTCTGCACGGGATATTGTTAAGGCAATGCCCAAAGCTTCTCTCGGCGTGATATGAAAATACAAACATATAAAAATGTCACCGATAGACACTTTTGTTTATATTCTATACAGATTAAATTAAGGATCTACTCGGCACTTCGTCTTAGCATGGTCAGATACGACATTGATGTGCTAATTATCTGAAAGGATAATAAAATCGTGAGGTTGTTTCGATACGCGAGAGTAAAAATTGTAGAAAAATGAAGGCACAATGTTAATTCCGTCAACCAGTGAATGTTATCACGAATGTGCTCGAAGCCAACATTCACCTGCGTATCCGATTGGAGAGTGAATTTAATGTACACAATTATTCTCACCGCTGTAAACGTTTCCAGAGATATAGGTGCGAATCCTCCAGCTGTTAAGCTACAAGGCCTGCTAGCTCGCGTCATGACGACCATGAGATCCTTGCAGAATCGTCTGTCCTCACGATTCGAGATCTTGTAGTACCATTTAGCACTGTAGGCAGCATCGACAATGTCTTGACTTTGCTGTGTCACATCATCGCAAGTCAGCGTGAACATGAATATCTGATTGAGGGTGCCACAACTGTGTGTTACGAAGATGAATCGTCTGACAATTGCCGATCCCTTAGCCTGGGATGGATAAATCATATCCCTTATGTCTCAAGCCAATCCTCAAGAGTTCGGAAGCTCTGGATAAATGCGTTATTAGTAACGCACGTTATGGTAAGCGTTCCAGTTGCCGGACGTCATTAAGAAATCGCAATTTCGTCTACATTGCATACACGCTTTGGTCACTGGGACGTTTATCCTAACGTAGTATGTGGATTAAGTCCAAAGTTACGTGGATTAAGTCCAAAGTTACGTGGATTAAGTCCAAAGTTACGTGGATTAGGGTAAAAGTGGGAAATATGGCCCAGTCCATATATCTTTGATTTACGTGTTAATCGAGGTGGGCCATATTCACCAATTTTACCCTAAATCCAAAGTTACGTGGCTTAAGTCCAAAGTTATGCGGATTAAGTCAAAAGTTATGCGGATTAAGTCCAAAGTTACATGGATTAAGTCCAAAGTTACGTGGATTAAGTCCAAAGGTACATGGATTAAGTCCAAAGTTACGTGGATTAAGTCCAAAGGTACATGGATTAAGTCCAAAGTTACGTGGATCAAGTCCAACGCAACGTTCTGTTCTGCCAAGAGATCGTGTGAATATCAATGACTCACCAATGCAGCTTGGTAGGCAGTGAGACACAAGAGAAGACTGAATATAACAACCTGGCTTAGTACGACGAGCGTGTATACGTCCTCGACCATCTTCATGAATCCAATGAGTGATTGATGATGGCGAATGCAGGCCTTAAGCTCGGCATTGTGTCGATTGCGAAGATTCGATAAGCGCCTGTTGTAATCGCCATTTAACGAGGTCTTCCAATGAGCTCCCGATTTATCGGGGAAATCGTCGATACGGCGAACGTCGCACAGAAGTTCAAGTCTCTTCTGCAAAATTCTAAACTGTCCCCCAACGTGAATGTTGATGATGCAGAGAAAATTGTCGAAGCAGAAGTATATCATCCCCGCGTGATACATTGCTAGAATCTGTAATTAAATCGTGAAGGTGCGGATAAAAATGTAACTCTTCGCACAGTTTAGTAAAAAAAAAACAAACGCTTACTTCCGTTATAAATGCGATCTCGTAATAGGGCGTTTCGGATATTGGGAAGTTGACGTACATTCTGAAGGGAAGCACCCTATCGGTCCCGTTCCTTCCCATGTTCTCTATAGGAACAAAAGGTCGACTTTTCACATTCTGTGTGTGTAAAAAAAATATGAAGAGTTCACACTCGATTGACGCAGTTCAGACGACACATGACAAATAACTCGACACAATGTCTAAACGAATTTACTCACCCACAATGGGCTGAAGCGTGTAGCTGAAGACTACACACAGAGCAATGAAGGTAAACGTGCAGACACAGTAGATACCTCTAGTCTCGCACTCTTCTAAAACACTTTCGCCGAAGGAGTCGTAATTTCCGTGCCAAAAGTTTTTGTAGCAAAATTTAATTAGATCGAAGAATTTATCGCGTTTAAATGAGAATACGATAAACTTGGTGAGAATTACTAGTATCGTCATTGTGTTGCAGGCTGCGTACGCGAGATCCTGAAATACGACACTGTTCGTTGGTAAACCCGTGCTTCAGAATATTTTGCTTCCTCATAGAGGAAGATTTGTTTTGGTAATAAAAAAATTTGAGATATTAATGAAAACATGTTCAGAATGTTTCAAAACGTCGAAAAAGCACATTTAGAAAAAAATTCCGGATGTATGTGTGTGTGTGTGTGTGTGTGTGAAATCGACGCGCAAAATTCAATCCGCTATAACTAGAGAACGCCTTGACCGATCAAGATGAAATTTGGCACACATCATGTATGATCAGTAGTTAATTTTTGGTCAATTTCATCCAAAAATGTTCGGTCGTTTTTTTTGTACGCCATTTTTCATTTCTTTAAAAATGTCTGTTCGCGCTCTAGCACTCACAATTTTTTAGCTGTCGGGCTAAAAACGCGTACACAGATAGAATCTGATCACCCGAGGATCCCATTAAAATTTCAAGAAAATCGATCGAACCGTTTTTTTTAATTGTTTCAAGACAAAGTTTCGTCAAAACGCTTGTTCGTACAGTCATCTAACGTAGAACACGCACAGTTTACTCACGTCGAATTTTTTTCGCGAGTGCCACAAGTCCATTGCAACGACTGACCAGGCAAAAGCGAGAGCAGCAACCGTCGCGGAGAGTGCAAATTTCATCATAATTTTGCTACGTCGATTGTTCGAAATCCAAAAACCGATAGGCCTCATGAAAAAACGCGTCAGTCTTATAGCGATGGTGTCGCTGAAATCCGTCGCAGCCATTCCGAGAGCCCCCAGTGTCGACTGTTGCGTGTTGCCTCGCTGTACCCGTGACAGCAGCGATTTCCGGTAATGACACATGATAGCCTACCAAATGGCTTGACGTCCGCGTGACGCGTCAAGCTACTATTACTTTTTGAACTTTCGCCAACAGATCGCAAGATACACTGACCTACGGTGTGATAAGCTGGTAGGGGAGCTGAGTTCAGACATTCTGAGGCTAATAGACTATCGGTCGGGTCAGTCACTCCACACGTTGCAACAAGTAATCGTACAATTATTTCGATCGAGTTAATAAACAAGAGTTTGTCAACACAGCCTCACCGACTGTTCTCTGGATTATAATTATATCAAGTAATTAAGGAGGGAGTCTCGCTGCGCGCTGACTCCGCATAAGTTCGACAACAATAAGAGACAATTGCAAGTACTTCTTGATGGTGTAAAAATCTGAAAAAAATCATGTATACTAAAGGTACTGAGTAGATTAATTTTGCATAATAATAATTGCAAAATGTTATTAACAAATTCATCAAAAAATGTATTGGTTAACAAATTACCCGGCAACAAAACTTTTTTTATGAAAATGATTCGT
>JAPYZC010001759.1:0-17372 GCA_030522665.1 Ichneumoninae sp. A BG-2022a | reverse complement strand
TTTCGGTTACTTTTGCTAACAAAAAATGTTAACAATGTACACTGAGAAAAAAAATTTGGTGGTTTAACCAAACGTCGCGGTGACATAGGTTTAAATATGCATACATAAACCGATATATTAAATGTAACATACCGATTCATGCATAAAAGCTTCACAATTTTCTGTTAATTTTGCCAAAAAAAATATTAACAATATACACTGAGACAAAAAATAGTTAGGATTAACCAAAATTTGCGGTGAAATAGTTTCAAAGCTGTTATTTTTTTGGTAAAAATAAAGCATTGTTTTGTTAAACGATTATCTGCTTCAATTTACTCAAAATTTGTCGATTGAAACAAACATATTTGTTGTACCAACAAAATACACCTGTGAAAGCATGTCACGCATTTGCTTAAATCCAACCATTTATTTTTCTCAGTGTGCAGTAATCTCGTTCGTTTTTGGACGGTCGACAGTCGTCGAGGGTAACACGAGGCGGCCGAACGCCGCTGTCCAGCCCCCTTCCTGTTCTCCGGCCCTTATCCGCGACGCCGGAAAGCGTCCGGATTCTCGCCGTTGAAACGGAAAATCGTCCGACCCCAAGATTACAATGTCCACTATGTTTCCCTGATATCTCACTCACCCATAGAGCACAGCAGCTCCGGCTATTCCACCGCCGCACTGAGCCGCCAAATAGAGACCCGCACGGAGAGGCGATATTCTTCTCGACAGCATGAACGAGAACGAGACCGCAGGATTAACGTGACCTCCTGAAAAGCATTACAAACAGAGATTAGATATTTCTTAAAAAACAAAAAACAAAACTCACAAATACTAGCACTGCTGTAATATCAAGAGCCACGAATAAAAAGGGCGCAACTCCAATGTTAAAAGACACAAGTTACACCCTTTTGATTTTCAGCTCTCGATACACAGTACAAGTTACATTCATTCAATGGATACCCATTGTGCGAAATTAAATAGAAAAATAGGTGCAACGCTCTTGATCCATGTGTACCAGGCTCGGCGCTTAACTCGCACGAACCGAGCGTTTACACCCGACCAGTGCGAGCGTACTCATAACAACGCTATGGAAGCGAGCGTGCAGGCTCTTTGACTCCGTACATACGGGTTCCATCGTACCCGACGCAAACGAGCTATAATCAGTTAACGAGTGAATCGAGAGAAACGATGAGGGTTGACCGCAAGCTTGTTCGGAGCGTTCTATTGCGGCATCAACGAGGATCAGTCAAGTTATTGCTTCCATACAAAGACAGTAAGTTCGAAAGTTTCACGCAATGCTACGGTTATTCTGGTGCGTGTTTTCCATCTCATCGAATAACGAACTTACCGCTAACGTGTCCGAAGATGAGATAAATCGCTGCGATCGCGAAACCCGAGGCTATAGCTGTGGTGAGCACCGACAGAATATGATTCGACGAGTCGGTTGCCCCGAACACGACGAAACTGAAGAGAAACGTCGCGAAACACTCGATGGCAACTGCACCCCAGAGCTCGAGACTCCTCGCCTCGATCGACATCGGCACTCGACGAGCGGGCGCGACTTCGCCGGTGTTTTCCTTCAGGGCCGAGAGTTTCGTCAGGAGGGTGACGATGTGCGCGTCCAGGTCGCGTGGTAACGACTCCGTAGCCATCGTTTCCGAATTTTTGTTACTCTTCAGTCGACGATACCGAAATATTAATTTTTATGTCTGACGGCGCGTCGTGCTCCTTTTCGTTTCGGACGTTCAAAACATACTTCGGTTACTCGGTTGGTCCGACGCTCCTTCTTCTTGCTCTTCTTCTTTGTACTCGCGGCGTTGCTCGTTCTTCACTCACTACCCGCAGAATTTCCGTCTGTCCCCTCCTCGGCGCACGAATTTATTCCCGGTTATTTTATACTATAACTCCTCTATATTCCTCAACGCTATCGAGACGGCAGGAAACGAGGCTAAACGAGGTTTAATTGAAGAGCATGAGCCCGCGCCGAGGGACTCGACGATCTTGTGTGCGTATACGCGTAAGTTACGTGTCAGTATTTGTGTGTACTCCGATATAAGCGGTTATTCTGTCAATTATAATAGTCGTTAAAAAAAATTTACTAAATTGCGAGAGAGAAAGGAGTGCGCAATGAATGTAGAGAAATCGACGTCGATCTTTTCTGTTCTCACTGGCAAACACTTGTTTCTTCACTGTAGTGGAGAATCGACGTGGTTCGGTGTCTGACGAATCGGTCACGAAACTGCCAACCCTGGAAAGCACGCCGATGTTGCCGCTACGGCAACTTGCTCTCGAGTGACAACGAAGTAGGAAACAAGTGGCCAGCCGAAAGCGATCTGCTGCTCGTTCACCGAGCCGGGGCACCCCCGTCAGGACGCCCCCACTCCGTGCGCGCGGCCACTCTCGCACATCCAGCCACGAGCGTCCCGACTCAGAGAGGCATACGCCGCTCGGCTGTGCCCATCCAGACGGCCGGAACGCAAGCTGCGCAGCTCTTGGTACCCCGAAGAAATGATCCAGTCGACGGGGGAAGTTCCGTCCAGTGGTTCCTTAAAGGTTCGTTCGAGTAACTTTCCTGACGAATAAAAGAAAATTAAGTAAGATTATCGAGAAACAATTTACAGCGAGGGATGTTACGAATGTAAACATTTTTTTCGATCCACTGAAACGATTTCTTTTTCTCACTATACTCATAAATAAATTTTTGCAGGGCTGAAGGACTCAGGTCGATGGCCCTTTGCCAAAGTGTATTATGAACATAGGATTAAAACTATTATAAGGAAACACTTGTACAAAAATAGTTAAGCACTGGCAATAAATCTCTTTTACTACTACTAAATTTTTGCATACAGGATTTTCTTGCAGTCGGCTTTGCTTCATTCTTACCATAATCGCGAAAAGCAAATACACAAGTCAGCTAGGCCAATCCAGACGGCCGGAACGCAAGCTGCGCAGCACTTGGTACCCCGAAGAAATGATCCAGTCGTCGGGGGAAGTTCCGTCCAGTGGTTCCTTAAGAGTTTCGTTCGAGTACCTTTCCTGACGAATAAAAGAATATGAAGTAAGATTATCGAGAAACAATTTACAGCGAGGGATGTTACGAATGTAGACATTGTTTTCGATCCACCGAAACGATTTGTTTTTCTCGCTATACGCATAAACGAATTCTTGAATATAGAATTTCCTCGCAGTTGGCTTTAGTGAATTCTTACCGTAATTGCGAGAAGCAAATACACAGCTCGGCTAGGCCAATCCAGAAGGCCGGAATGCAAGCTGATGCGCTCCTGGTACCCCGAAGAAATAATCCAGTCAACAGGGAAGTTCAGTCCAGCGGTTCCTTAAGAGTTTCGTTCGAGTAACTGTCCTGACGAATTAAAGAAAATGAAGTAAGATTATCGAGAAACAATTTACAGCGAGGGATGTTACGAATGTAAACATTGTTTTCGATCCACTGAAACGATTTAATTTTCTCACTATACTTATAAATAAATTTTTGAATATAGGATTTTCTCGCAGTCGGCTTTGCTGAATTCTTACCGTAATCGCGAAAAGCAAATATACAGCTCGGCTAGGCCAATCCAAACGGCCAGAACGCAAGCTGATGCGCACTTGGTACCCCGAAGAAATAATCTAGTCGATGGGGAAGTTCCGTCCAGCAATTCCTTAAGACTTTCGTTCGAGCAGCTTTCCTGACGAATAAAAAAATAATGAACTAAGATTATTGAGAAACAATTTGCAACAAAGGATGTTGCGATTGTAAACGTTGTTTCCGACCCACTGAAACGATTTGTTTTTCACACTACAGTAGCACCTCGATTGTCCGAACCCGTCCAGACCGAGTCTAGTTAGAAATAATTTACATAATAATAAAGTTCATGTCGATTCTACACGCGCCGATACTCATAGAAACTCAAACTCAAGCGCCGATACTCACAGATACTTAAAGGACCTTACAGTACACACACACTCACACACATACTGCGAGCGGACGAGGCATAAGCGCTAGTAGTTCGTATTAAACTGCAAAACATATTTTTAATATATTTCCCGGCGAGTTGAAAAACCACCATCAAACTACCTTCAAAGCGACCGAGTAAACGACCGGTCGTTTTCGGGCAAACATACGTCCGCGAAAACGACTGTCAAAACGACCTTATCCGTGTCCGTACCAGCCGCATACGAGCAGCTTCCAGGGAGGGCTTTTCGTCAGATGGTTTTACAATTAATGAGCGAATGAACTACCGCGAAAACGACTGTTGAAAACACCTTTCAGTCCGGTCGTTTTTTTATTTTCAACTGAAGAAACGACCCCATAACGACAACCGGACTGAAAGGTCTTTTGAACGGTCGTTTTTGCCGTAGTTCATTCGCTCATTAATTGTAAAACGACCTGACTGAAAGCCCTCTGCCGCGGATGAAGTGGATTTAACAGTCGTTTTACCGGACGTATTTTTGTCCGGTCGTTTTCTCGGTGGTTTCGATGGTCGCAGGATCTGCCAGGGTTTCCAACATCGAAGTCTTATTTCAAGGATTCTGTGAAATAAGGTCGTCCATATTTAATTGCGGAACGCTAGCTACGCGCTTTTGAGCAGTGAGATTCCCGAAGCTGCTTGAGTGTGAGCTACATAAGATAATCCAAACGATGTGGTATATAAACTAGTCTCTGATGCGCGCTGTCCGGCTCTGCTGGGGTGGGTGAAATGGGGGGAAAGCGAGTGTTCGAGCTGATTAACGCTGGAACACGCTCGAACACGGGCGCGGCTCTTGCCGCAGCGAGCAACAATGTATAATGTTTCGCGCTAACGTCCGAACAACCGAGCGTTCGGATAAACGGAGTCGTGTTTCGGATAATCAAGGTTCTACTGTACACGCATAAACAAACATCTGAATATAGAATTTCCTCGCAGTCGTCTCGGCTGCGTTCTCGTCATAATCGCGAGAAGCAAATCGATCGACGCAACGATAATCGTGTTCTCGAACCTCGTTGCAGAACGAGGCGTGCAGTACGTGCTCCGGATGGGCCCGAGTTGTTCATTCATCCTCGCCACAGCGGATATCGAGTTTCCCCCCTTTTAACCGTTCGCTTCCCAAACGTTTCTTCTCGCGTTCTTCTTTGTCGGCGACTCATCGTTCATCGCCATGTGCGAAAAGCGAGCGCATCGGCGAAGCGACTGCAGCGATGAGTTGTTGATACAAGCCGGAGCAGGTGAAGCATTTCCTTCCATCCAATCGGACGCCAGTCATCCTGTCGTACAAGAAAATTGACAATATAGTAGTGCACGATATACAGCGACAATCGCTGATAAGAGTCACTCGATAACGCACATTTCTTCCCAACGATTCGATCGCTGCGATCCGGAGTTTCACGATTCTACCGCTACGCCCTGATTCCTCGAATCAATGATCATTGTTCTCTCCTATGCAAACGCGTTCGCGAAGTACAAAGTTTCCGCTAGCGATCGTGTTAAAGTACGCGCGTGACCGTTCCCCGAGGCACTGCACGGATCTCGAGCGCGTGGACAGTGAATCGTTACATCGTGGAGTAACTCATTGAGGCGTAGGCGACCAATGGGCTCCTGTACGAGGCGTTGATGACTAGATCGTGATTCATTAAGAAACGGCCAGTGCCCTGAGAACCGTCGACAAAACCCCTTCATCCTCGACCACACCAACAGTCCTCGATCGTCTCCTCGGTCCGCTGTTCGAACTGACCTGCAACAAAGTTTCGTGACCAAATTATAATCATAGGTGTTTAAAAAAAAAATAGTGTTCTACACTATCCGCGATTGCATAATTCGTAGCTCTCAGGAATTCGTTACATCCGGAGCGGAGAGTCATAATTGTCGCGCCGCTCTATCCGAGCTCGCGTGTTCGTCATACGAGTGAACGTCATAGACACAGCGCTATAGCGCTCCATGCGTGCAACAAAGTTCATTCACGCCGAGTGTTACGTTTTGTTTTCATAGTGCTGATATAAATATTACTACAGCCAGTCGCAAGCCTGCTTTTACTATCTGTACGTGACGCGAGTCGAGCGGACAGCAGAGTGTGCAGCACACGGCGTAAGTGAGGACTTTCGCTTTTTCCCACCCGGAGCCCACTTGCGGGAGGCGAACCGAGCCGGCAGTGGCCCGAGCGATTCCGTGGACGTCGGGACGCT
Organism: Ichneumoninae sp. A BG-2022a; assembly: GCA_030522665.1. Classification (NCBI taxonomy): domain Eukaryota; kingdom Metazoa; phylum Arthropoda; class Insecta; order Hymenoptera; family Ichneumonidae; species Ichneumoninae sp. A BG-2022a. The sequence goes on along the minus strand of JAPYZC010001759.1, from coordinate 11,233 downwards.
ACCGTGAACAGTTCCGTAGCGGTTTACCTGTGGCCCGTACGCCTCCGCGCAGTTTGATACCTGTGGCAGCGGGCGAGCGCGCGCTGTTCGCCAAGGTGTGGCGAGGCGAGCGGGGGAAGAGACACGAGTTTTCTGCCTCGGTATACACACTCGCTATAGTCAGTATAGTAGGCGCGCTGTACTATCTCGCGTGCCGCCAGTCAGTGAGTCCCCACGCGGCAAGATGGATGCGCTTAAGGTACACGCCTTTAAAGGGCGCGTCACTTTCCTCCTCGCGTTCTTGCTCCAAATCATCGATGTTTATCCCCAAGGCGCGTATCCGCACGGCGGACGCAGCTACGATCGCGACGGTGTCTTCGTACCTCCCGGTACCGCAGAACATCGGACCTATGTTTACAAAGACAGAAGGTACGGGTGGCAGCCCAGCTACCTGGATTCTATCGACAGGGGCCCTACGAGAGCACCCGAAGATCGCTTTCATAACGCGGTAAGTTGAATCCTAAAAAAAAAAAAATGATAATTAATAATGCTGTGATTGTCGCGGATATATCGGGGATTTTAAAGAAGAAATACCTTTCAATTATCGAAGATTCTGATAACGTTTTGACGTCGATCTTACGGCGATAGAACCGTTGCACGAAGATCCATTGATAAGGAAGATACCGTGGTGTGTCGAAGCGGAGTGCTCTGTTGTTTTTTTTCTTCCTTTCTTCTCGAGCCATTCGTGTCAATGAGAGCCGCCAATTATCGTCCTTCACGCATGAGCCGCGATCGCGTTTTTTCCCCCGGGTAATCGTTGAGTTCTCTGTGAACCGAGATATAAATTCCAGTGAGTCATCGCTTGAATTTAACGGTGTTTATTTGAGTGCAGGAGGTACCGCCGCATCCCGAATTGGTTGGAGTGTTGGGAGGATGGCGCGAAGATCTTCAGGGAAAACAGAGGCCCGACTCGAAGAACCTGGACAGAGATATATTCGTTACCACTAATTATGGAAGGGTTCAGGGATTCAAGGTTTATCTCTACGATCATCCTGAGGCCAGACACAGACCTTGGAGCTTACCTGTCGAGAGAGTCACTGCTAGCGTCAATGTTTTTCTTGGTATTCCTTATGCGCTGCCAATCACGCAGAAAGGTCGATTCAAGCCACCGCAGCCACACAGGTTCGTCTTTTTATTTTATTTTGTTTTATCAAATTATCATACCTGTAACACGGCAATGGAATTTGCTGAAATTATAATCGATTTTGCAGAGGCTGGCAGCTTTTGCAAGCGGTGGACTGGGGACCAGCCTGTCCGCAGCCCAGCTCTTACACAGGTGCTACGAAGGGCATTCGGGACGTAGACGAAGACTGTCTTTACCTCAATGTGTTCACTCCGAATGTGAGTACTCGACCAGATGGACTTCCATGAAATTCCTTTTGGATGGAGCATCTGCAATCAGAAAGCAAAAAACTATTTAAATATAGAATGTTTTTCTTCGGTGCGAGTATATAGTTGAGTGAAATTAGAAAATTCAATTTATCGGTTCGAGCAAAATACATTGACTGAAAAACCTTTGAGTTTACTTGGCTGAATTTAGATCCATGTAACGGAGAGATATTTTATGAGGACGGTTAAAAAGAATACCATTCTGTTGATTTAGGTAATTTTTTTTTTCATTGCATGCGATTAATCGATCAAAATATTTACCTCAATGCGTTCACACCGAATGCGAGTCCTCGTCCAGATGAACTTTCACAAAATTCCTTTCGCATGAAGCATCTGTAATCAGGAAACAAAAAATTATTTACATGGACCAAAAGTTTTTCTTCGCTACAAATATATAATTTAGCAAAATTAAAAAAATGAATTTATCGAGCCAATTACATTAAACTGGGAAATCTTCGAGTTTACTTAGCTGAATTGCTGTCTATGCAGCAAAAAAATATTTTACGGAGAATGTTCAAAAAAAAGATAAAAAAGTTTGATATTTTTTTCAGTGCATGTGATTAATCGATTGAAATGCTTAGGTCCAGTCGGGAGTGGGAAAACCGTATCCAGTGATGCTCTACATACACGGAGGTGAATTTATCCATGGTGCGAGCAACCAATTCCCAGCTCACATGCTAGCTGGTTTTTACAACGTGGTCGTTGTGACCATAAATTATCGGCTCGGAGTGCTCGGTAAGTAGCGAATGTGCCGCTTCCCGGTCGAGAAGGATAACGAAATTTTCCATTTAGAAAAAAAACTCGATGATTGATTGTTTCTAGGATTTTTGAGTACCGGAGATGAAAACAGTCCGGGAAATTATGGAATACACGATCAGGCGATGGCACTGCTGTGGGTCTATGAGAATATAAGAGCGTTCAACGGGATGCCGGATTCGATAACTCTCTTCGGTCCCGGAGCCGGTGCCGCCAGTGCTGGACTGCTGATGGTCGCGCCCAGAACTCGACACCTCGTCTCGAAAGTGATAGCGCAGTCGGGCTCGGCCGTGTCCGACTGGGCGATGATAGTCGACAGATACAGAGCCCAGAATACCTCGAGGGTTTACGCGGAGATGGTCGGGTGCAGCATAGAGAGCAGCTGGAAGTTGGTGCAGTGTCTCAGAGACGGACGATCCTTTCTGGATCACGGAAATTCAGAGTTGAAGCCACAAGTCGGAACCTTCCCTTGGGCACCGGTGCTGGACGTTAATTTCACGGTTCCTCACGGTTACTACGACGACTGGAGAGCCTCGGATTGGCACTTCTTCGGGGCCACGGCGGAGGAGAGCATAAAGGCTGGAAACTTCAGTAAAAACTTAGTCTACATGGCCGGAGTTACGACTCAGGAAGCAGCCTACATGATACGTGAGTTCCGATATCGAATATCTGCAACCCACGAACTCGTAAGCTCTAAAAACTTTTTTTTGTGATCCAGATAACAACGCGACTCTGAGAAAGAACAATTTTATCATCGATCCGGAGACGTTCGATCAAAAAATTTGGGAGCTTGTACTTGGTTACAATTACACGCTCAATCCTTGGGGCGTTTACGAAGCTATAAAATACATGTACACTTATTGGCCGGATCCGAAAAACGTTACGCTAATTCGCGATCAGTACATAAACGTGAGTATGGACTTTCATTTGATATTTCGATATCCATGCTACAGGGTCATGAAAAGTTTACGCATTTGACAAACATCTCTTAGCTAGGAACTTCCAAAAGTTTGTTTTCTAATTAATTTTATAACTGTTTTGGGTCGATATATAAAAAAAAGAACTACCTGTTTGTTAAATGCATAAATTTGTGTAAATCATACCGTAATTTATTTATTTATTTATTTATTGATTTATCGATTAATTCATTAATTAATTAATTTAACGGTCACAAGACCCTTGGTTCAAAAGATATACATGTCTAGTTTTCCAATAACAACTTTTCAATATATTTTCTCGATAACAGTTGATAAACATTTTCTGACTATTTTTCGTAAATCTATTTTGACTTTTACTCAAACCCACAAATATAATTGCTCGCGACTTTTTTAAATTGTCCGATCGGTTTGCAGAAAATATTTAGTTCTGCCAGCTCGTTTGTTATTTACTTATGTTTGTTGCGTTATTTATTTATTTATTTATTTTATTGACGGGACGAACTCGTTTACATTTACAATTATAATAATAATTCCAAATGTAAAATTTTTATTACAAGGTAATAATTATTTCTTGTTTCGTTTTCTCATTAGTTACTATCAGACTTCCACTATGTCGCACCGTTCGACAAGATGGCAAAGCTCTTGGTGGAGAAGAAGGTTCCGGTTTACCTCTACGTTTTGAACACCACCATCGAAGCTCTAAATCTCCCACACTGGCGTCGCGTTCCTCACGACATCGAGCATTTATATCTGACCGGAGCGCCTTTCATGGATCCGCGTAAGCTCCTCTCGATCCAAAACTCCATCGTTAATAAATAATCGAGAAAACTATAAATAGATTTTTTTTTCTCGCAGAATTTTTCCCGGAGAAGTGGGCGCTGCAGCGAGACATGTGGACAGACAACGATCGAAATATGAGCCACCTGTTCATGAAGATGTACGCGAACTTCGCGACTTACGGGTATATTGAACAATTCGATTTATCTTACGTAACAGTGTGACGACGATTTTTTTCATTCATTATTCATTCATTCATTCATTGTCATTATTTCTCGTTCCTACTTTCAGAAACCCAACACCCTCGCAGATTCTCGGCCTGCACTTCGAAGTAGCAAAGCCCGGCTACTTGAAGTATCTCAACATAAATACGACTTATAACAGTTCAATTTTGTTTAACTATCGTCAAACTGAGAGTGCCTTCTGGTCGCAGTATCTTCCGACGGTTATCGGACGTCTTCTGCCGATTTATCCGCCGGTGACAGAGGTACTGTAATGTCTATTACTCTGAAAAAAGAAATCACTATTAGAATTATTAATTCTATATAATAATTAGAATTATTAATAATTATAATAACATTATTTTTAAAAAAAGTTCTATTGATTTCGTTTCTCAGCGTGTTATTACGGTTTTAACGATAAGCTTATTTATTAAGCACGTTACGATTATTTCTCTCGAATTTCCAGTACTGGTGGGAGCCAAAGCAACCTCTGCAAATTGCCTTCTGGTCGATGTCCACGGCTTGTCTTCTCCTCATCGTCCTCTCGGTAGTTTGCTGCATGCTGTGGCGTAACGCCAAAAGGTAAGCAAAAGGTAAACAGAACCAAGTCCATGTGACGAAAATACCTCGATACCGTCGGATTATCTCGGGAGCGAGCAGTGGTATTTGGTAGTGCACGGGATTACTGGTTCTGCTTCCTATCGCAAAACAAACAAAAAAAGGTGAAACACGGCACAGCTCATGTACTAACTGATTTTTGTGAATTAATTGTAAAATAATTTTTACATCAGCAAAACGGAGGCTGCGAGAAAATACGCAGGTATGATCACAATGCCTCACGTATACGCACATCGCACCATCTACATTGAATTATTATAATTATTGTTATCATGATATATTATATTGTATATATTATATTATTCATGGTGGCCGTTTTTCCCCGGAAAAAATTCCCTGACTTTTCACTGACCAAACTTTTAACGACTTATAATCAAAAAAATTAATGATGCAAATGAAAATGCCTAAATATTATATTAACATTTCAAGCTATTTTTTTTTTTTTTCAAAATGTTCCCAATTTATTTTTTTTTGCTCATTTTTATTTAGTTCTTATTTATTTATAGAAGGTTCGGCGACAGTTTACTTTTTCCCTGATCAATTTTGAAATTCCTTGACTGTTCCGGTTTTCTCGGTTTCCCTGACCGCGGCCACCATGATTATTGTCTGAGTGCCTGAGTGTATGTGTGAGTGGTGCGAATATCCATGTGAGAATGAGTGAGTGTGTGACCAATATAAACATGAACTTTATTATTATGTAGGTATTATTTTATAATGTATATAGTAATATTATCATCATTATAATTGCTCGTATTATTATTATTATTATTATTATTATTATTCTTGTACAGATTTTTTTTTCGGCACCTGAGGGTACTTGCATTCACGATTGTTGTACCAATCTTCAACAGAAAAAGAAAAAAAAAATAATAACGCATATTGGATTTTCTTTTTCTCCACAGACAATCTGATCACTACTATAGCGGAGACATCCTGATGGTCAGAGAGGACGAGCACGCGGAGGGAATCGAGAATCTGACGAGGGCGTCAAAGGAAAACATGTACGAGTACAGAGACGCGCCTCCGGCGCCATTGAAGAGCGGCGGGCGTGCGCCGCGACAGAACGACGCCAAACTGCAGGAACGTTTGGCCCAAAATCGTAAATTCGCCTCGACGCCTTCGCTGAGAAGCAATTCGAACATATCTTTGAAGGATATGCGAAGCGAGGGTTTCGTGACGAGCTCGCCCAACGGCCACGCAAAGGTTATGCCCAGAGCTTCGAGCCAATCGACCTTGACCAAGGGCAAAGCGAGGACTCACGTTGTGCAAGGTGTGCCGCAAACGGCAGTCTGAGAGATGAGAGTAATCGCGTCGTAGCTTAGCTTTCTATCATCGAATTTATAATTTTTATATGCGTATTTATTTCGACAAGCTCTGCTGTCCCGTCGATCTCATCCACAGAGCGCAGTGCACGTTCAAAAGTGCCTTGTGTATATTAAAAAAAAAACATTGTACTTTGTACCACGCGGGGCTCAGAACGCCATGGCGATTACCCTGATACACAAGCGCCACGAAAAGTAAAAGTTTGCGCAATATTTGCGAGATGCGCAATACATGTCGCAATTATTGCACCAACTGCTTCTTTTCGTAGCGCTTGTCTATCCGGGTATTTTCTGGCAAGAGCAACAAAGTTTATACCTTAAGGCAACTCGTTAGTTATTTGTAATTCCCTCTGGTACAAGAGAAAGAGCGTCCGAAACCATATGATCCGTCCATCGAAACAATCTACTTTAAGATATATACATGTATATGTTTTATATTATATAACGACATTGTAATATATGCAAACACAAGTTTTATCTATTAGAGACAGAGAGATTTATATATATATATATACGCTATATATACATTAAACTGACCATAGACAACTTTCAATGCATCTTGTAGGTAGGAATTAAGAAATAGAAAGAGAAAGTGTTCAACAGACGTAGAATAAGTACCTAATTGTATCTTTCGCGTACGATAAGATCGATCGTCGACCTCCCGCAATTACGCGGAATTTTAGACTAGGGTATAGCTGTCGAGACTGGCTAGAGGCATGTTGCGAGACATTCGGTTCGATCGATGTGCAAAGCTAGAGATCAAACGAAAGGAGACTTCACCGCAATCGTTGTAAACGTATGTGGCAACGTTAGAATTAAACACATGTATGTGAGAGGCGATTAAGCACAATGTGTCTAAACGTGTACAATTTTACACGAGAATGTTGGCTCAACGAGTCACATTGCTCGAGGTGTTTTTTTTGTAAGAAAAAATAAAGTTGCAAGCAAGAATAATTTACCTTACGCGTCGAGGCAATTTTCTTCGTCGTGCGGTAAAAGAACAGCGGTGACGTGTTGATAATTTTTTTGTAAACGAGATACGTCGGTTTTCGAGACGTCTCGAGTGCACGCGTTGCTCGCATTGCAAACATATTTAATTACGAAATAGAGTTGCAAACGGAAAAACAGTTTACGCGATGTTTGCTCGAAGCCTCGCCGGGCCGCCATCTTGTTTGTTTACATTCTTCCTTCGCCGTGACCTCTGAGCGAACTTGAAACTTTTTCCGATCGGAACAATGAAATCTGTCATCGCATCTCTCGCTAACAGTTTATATTTCCGAAACGTTTCGTGTCTCGTCGGGCTAACAGAACTCAATTTTATCTTTCGACAGCATTTGACTTTATACGAGACCTAAATTTTCGTTACCGAAATCGGGAGAAGATGCTTCAGTCCGGCGACGAAGTGAGTTTATTTATTTTTTGCATCATTTCAACAGTTATTTACAGTCGACCTTTCCATCTAATAACAGAATTGTCTCTCGACGGGCAAAGAACGCGGAGATCGTCAAGTCCAGTCCAGCAACAGATTCGACTCTTTGCAAATTGACGTTAATTGTCCGGACACCGCTATACTTCTTCTCGGTAGCCGGGAGCGTCCCGTTCTCGTCGCCGCGGCCGCCGCACTGACCAAGTTCGCGGCTAAGGGAAAGGACAATCTGCAGACTTTGTTCGAACTCGACGTCGTCGATAATCTGCTGCCGCTTACTCGGCATGAGGACTTGTTCACTCGAAGGTATCCGGAAAATCTCTCAACACTTTTGGTGCATTCTTGAAAGCAGATCTGCTTAGTCATCCATTCTTTTAGTCGTGACTGAATACGGCTTGTGGGTTTTTGTAAATTGCCAACGGTACATCCGATTCTTTCCGCGGGATACTTTTTGTCTGTTTTTATAACAAAAGAACACTTTTATCAGAGCAGATTTTTTTCAAAAGTAAACCCTGAACTGAGAATAGACTGAATTATAAGACGGCCCATTTAAACTGCACATACATGTGAAGACAATTTCGCATATATGTGAAGACTGTTCTGTTAGACTAAATCCTTAAATATTTGAGATCAATCCACATGTATACGCAGCTGAAACAGGCATTCTTATATTCCAGACTCCTCACAATTCAGGGTTTAGTTTTGATACAAATCAGCTCTGACAAGCATTCTGTTGTTATCAAAACAGACGTAATCTATCTTCTGGAAAGAATCAGATGTACCGTTGGCAATTTATAAAACCCATTAGGCATGGACAGTTTCAAATGAAAGAACGCGTAGCTGAGGAGATCTGCAATCAAGAGCGTACCCATTACGATCATCCAATTGGAGTGACAAACGCAATAACTTCTTTTTGTGTTTCCTATTTTAGATTTGCCACGAGGCTTCTGGCCGAACTGGCAGCTATGCCGTTCGTGAGAGATCACTTGTGCAACTTGGATTCCTATCTCTCATATTTTGCCGAAACATTGATCAAAGATGAGGACACGTTCGTCCAAGAATTTTTGACATTAATTTTTGCAGAAATCTCCAAGGATCCGTACGGAACTGCCAAGATCCTGGAACTCCGGTCCATTTTTGATATTCTATTTGAGATGATAAAATCGCCAGACCCGGATGTAAAGAAGAATACCATAGAGCTAGTTAACAACTTGCTGAAGGACCCTACGGCTCCTGAACAGATAGTCGCAGCTCAGGTTCACCCCCTTCAGTTTGGAGATAAATGCACTTTTCATGCACTTTTCATGAAGATTGAGACCTGATTGGAGTTTTTTCCATATTGTGAATTTTTTTAAATCATCTTCTTTCTTTTTTTGAAAAAAAAAAAAAAATTTGAAAGTATCGAGTCAAAATTTGGCATGGGAATGCACTAACACGTGTACAATGTTTAGTATTAAATTTGTCGAGAATTTATCTAGTGATTTAAATTCTAAGATTTCGAAATTTTTTTGAAAATTTGTTTTTTTTTCGTCCACCACTAATTTATGCTTCAAATATGGCTCTAAGAGTAAAATAATTTTGAGTTTTGTTATGCGTGGGGGAAAATACGGAAAACGTATCCTCAAAACGACGAAATACCCAAATTCCAATTAACCATTTTCTATAATAAATTGTGCTGTAAATTTTGACCGTTTCAATTTTATGAAATTTAGACATTTTTTATGTTTCGCAAAAAGGTCTAAAGTAATTCGCACGTAGCTGCCATATTTATTACAATTTTGTGCACAGCTTCCTCTATGAGGAAGCCAAAATCCATTGACGAACTTTCTCATGGCGAAGTCTACGCGCAAAATTGTAATAAATGGGGAAGCGGTGTGCAATTTTCTTTTTTTTTAGGGTTTCAGCTTCCCTCTCATCTACCAATTGTTCGAGCAACCCTACCCGGCTATCCAGAGTCCAGCGCTCTCCGTAGTCGAGTCTCTGGTTTCTCGGTGCAAAGATAGCAGCATTCAGAAGCTCTTCAAAGACTCAGGCGGCTTGGGAGTCCTCCTCGATCTGCTGGATGTAAGAATTTCTTACTTGGAAGGAGCTTTCAAAACAATTTTCCATTCAAATTTTTTTTCACAGAACATGGATTATTCCGATCTGCATTCCGATATCCTGAGGATCCTCGTTCGCGCCGCTGATAACGCCGAGACTGCGGAGTCTCTGAATTCGGGAGGAGGTATCGCGAAACTCTTCAGATATCTCGAGCTCTCCGCGAAACCTCGAGAGTCGCGAGACGCACTCGAAGTCCTCGTTCGTCTCGCGAGCACCGAATCGGGAAGGACGGTAAAGGCGATAACGTACAGAAAAATTAGTCGAAATATTTGTAAATGAAATCATTTCAGACCCTGCACACTTTGGGATTGGTTAAACATCTTCTCGGACATTTGAGAAAGTCGTCACGCGACTCTGAGCTCGCTAGAATAGTTTGCCACGGAATCGGGATGATGGCACGAAACGAGCCGGCTGCGAAAGAAATATCGGAAGAAAATCCCGTAAAACTTATCCTGGGTGAGTCATTGAAATAAGATTAAATCTCGCAAAACCTCGCAATTTCATCGCTGGACGCTCCCGTTTTCGTCAGACATTCTCGAAGACGAGAATCTTAAATGGTCGACGCGCGAAGCGGCGGTCTTCGCTCTGAAGGAATTAACCATCGGCGACGAGAAAAATCGTCGAAGCTTGTTGGAGATCGGAGGCCACAAGTATCTTCAAGGATTGCTGAGGCAACCGACGGAAAAACTTCCACTCGAGATCGGAACGGCGGTCGTTGATGTCCTGAATTTAATGGGAGAATACCCAGACACGAGAAAGCAACTCGCCGAAGTGGATCTGATCGATGCTCTGTGCAGTTCGTTCGAGGCACTGCATTCCCGACTATTAATACGGTTGCCATAATAACTTGAACCGAAGAATCTTCTTCCTCTCCCGACCAGGCCAAAGATCGAGCGTACGACGAGCTGAAGATCTCGTGCTGCAAAGCACTGTCCAACTATTGCGTAGATAAACGTGCGAGAGTATTCTGCCTCGAGACGAATCTCGTTGAGAAGCTCTTCGGACTCTTGCAGGACGTCGAGTCGACGCCGGTACGCGCTGCGGCTGCTCAGCTCGTCCAGCAGCTCTGCGCTGATCCCTCGATGGCCGAGCAATTCGTTCAAGCCGGATATTTAATCTAGTAGAGTGCCCGTTCGACTCGCAATATCAGTAACATTGCATGGAGTCTCGACAATGCAAATAACATGTTTAACGCAGATTTGCTCGTTTAGTATGCTGAAGAATCGCTCTGCCTCGACTATTGTTCCAACTTGGGACACTTGCATCGATGCACTCTTCTCGGCGCATTTGCCAGTCAAGTTCGCCGCTACCGGTCGTCTGTCCTTGCACGAAGTTACTCACGATGGTTTCTACGTCATGCGCCGACATATCTGCCCGTAATGTCACTAGGATATTACCGAGATTCAATTTATCAATTTTTATCAAAACATTTTGTCCAAGCGATGCTTAAGGAGGGAGTCTCGCTGCGCGCTGACTTCGCATAAGTTCGATAACGATAAGAGAAAATTGCAGGTACTTCTAGATGGTGCAAAAATCTAAAAAAAATCTTGTATACTAAAGGTACTGAGAAGATTAATTTTGCATAATAATAATTGCAAAATGTTATTAACAAATTCATCAAAAAATTAATTACTTAACAAATTACCC